>QVAJ01000349.1:363572-379365 GCA_003546035.1 Mixornis gularis
TGTCTGAATCTGTCATAACGCTGTGTCATTTCAAATCATGCTGTACATAAGCTGTTACTGATCCTGGCTTTAGTCTGCAGCCTTGAAAATAAGTTACAATGGTCGGGAGCCTTGTCTGGCTGCTGGTTGCCCACAAAGTTGTCTATCACATTCTCCTGTATCACCACCCCCCTCCAGCCGTGGAGAGGTGAGAAAATAAGACCATAAAAKCCTCATGGATTGAGATAAAGACAGTTTAATAAAGAACAGTCCAAAYATTGAAGCAATGTAAATAAAAAAGTATTATTCTTCCCACCAACAGGCAATGTCCAAACAGTTCCTGGGAGGTAGTATTTGAGGACACACAGCAGTTGCTTCACAAATTCTCCACCTTAATGATGAATGTCACCTCTCTCCTCATTTCTCTGAGATTGTAATACTGAGTAGAACATCATTAGAAAGGAGTATCTCTTGCATCATCTTGAGTCAGCTGTGCTGGCTATGTCSTCTCCCAAACTCTTGCCCATTCTCAGAATGGGGTTAAATTCTAAGCAGCAAAATAAACTTCATGGCATAAGCATAAGATGTAGTAGCTATGCTGCATAAAAATAGTCAAAAAGAGTACCCACCGTTTTTTCTTCCAGAAGTGTAGTAGATTTGTGAGATTCATCTCACCTAATTCTAGACAGCTGTATTGCTGACTCCTACATCTAGGTGATTTGCACTAGAGCTACTTCTACAATCAATCAAAAGTAGGAGGCACTTCTAAAGCGTGATTCATGTCATGGGAAAATAGGTGTCTAATTAGGATAAGATGAATTGCACTCTAAACATTCCCATTTCTCTTCATTCACTATGAAGGCAGCCTGCAGTGATGAGCACAGCACTGCTGGCTTGTCGAAATTGATGGCTGTCACTGGTTAGATGAGTTCTGCCCTTTGTATTCCCAAAGGAAAACAGTTCTTTAAAACCCACCCAGGACTGCTGCTTACTTCGGGCAGCATTTGAACCTTTACTTAGAATGACATTGTTCTGTAACCTTGAGATGAACCAGCTGAGAAAACATAGGCAGTTTCATTACATGACATTGTGGATAAGCTAAAATTTATCTCTCTATACTTTGATAGAGGATAATAAACAGAATGGCCTCAGCCCACACATGCCTGRCTGACCATCAGGTGCTTCATTGTCAGCACTATTTATCCAGCATAGCACATTTTCAAAAACTGATGACTCTATAGTATGAAAAATATCCTTATAATTGCCTCCAATGTCTGGCCTGAGCAATCATTCAGTATCATAGTTGCTATATTATTGCTTTAAATGGCAGTCAGCCCACAGCATGGGGCCTCCTGTTCCAGCTGCAGCTGAGACAGGTRAAGACACTCCCACCTCTTCTTTGGCCTTTTCTGCCTCCTTGGTTCCACAGTTCACGCTGTTTTTGTTGCTGAGTTAGAAAAATTCCTCTGCTTTTCAAAATGTTTAMGAACTGGTACAGACTGACTGAGTGAATTGGAAGGAATCAAGAAATGTGCATCACGGTGCAGACGGGTGAGAGAGGAGGGGAACCTAAGGCAGAAAGGTGGTGGTGAGCACCTGAGTGTTTGGGGACCTTTCCCCTTGGACAGATGTAGCCAGTACATGGGATTTTACTGAGACATGCTTAGAAGAAATCAATGAGCAAAACTTGATTCAATCAGAAATTCTAAAAAGGCTTAATTTCCTTGCCTTGTCAGGATGTACACCACAGTTTCTGAAAAATCTGTTTATGCAATGTATAGGRGTGGTATCATTTTTAGATTTGTGATTTGCAATATAATCTGCAGGAGGAAAAAAAAGTAATATTTAAGATTTGGTGCAAATTATTRCACATAATAAAAGGTAATTAATTTGCCTTGTGTTATGGGTGTAAAAATTCCATTCAGTTGTGAAATTTAAGTGTGCAAGGCATTAGGCTCTTACTTTTCATTTGCAGGTCTTCATTTCACTGAATTGYGTTGGGTAAATCAAAATTGAAAGCAAAGTATACACAAATATTCCTTGACCTGAAGAAACTAATTGTGTTTATACACAAATGCAAAATGTCAACAACGAAAGAAAAGCTGTGTTTGTTTTGGGTTTTTTTTACGTAAAAAGAGAAAATGTGAGTGCCATTGTTTTTAGCACACTTTTTAATATTTTGCCCTTTACATTTTTTTCTTTAAAAAGCCTGAAAAGAATGAAACTGAATCTGGCAGCCAGAGAATCAGACCAGTATTTGAAGATGATCCTGTCTTCCGACGGCAAACATCTTACCAACATGCAGCAGTCCACATACCAACAGATATTTATGAAGGCTGTAAGTAGCATGTGAACAAATAATTTTATGTTTTAACACTAAGCTCATTATTTGTGTCCCATTTTTAAAACAATGTTTGTCTCCATTTTTAGTACAGGTTTGCTGTTATCGTCACTTTTACTTCTTTCAGCGCTGCTTCAGAGATGTGACATATTAATTAGGTATATTATTCATTTTATGAACTGGAAGGTGCTGCAGCTAAAGAGGTCCATTAGGATTGGATCTGAGTTTCACAAATGTAACTGGAGGTGAAACAAAACTCTTRCATATTCTGATTTTCTGATCCATTCCTTCTCTGTGCTGTTCACATTTAATACAAACAATTCTTGACAGCTCTTCTTTACGCGCTGTTTGGCCTCAGGCAGAGATGAGTTCTGAAAACATTTTTAAGTATCTCATAAGCTGGTACAGTTTAGGGAGATAATATGCTGTGTGAGCTGGTAGCACATCCAGTGCATTTCTAGAATTGCAGTAACATAGAATTACATAAAGTCTTTCTAACTATGCCAAAAATAATAAATATATGCGTATACTGATGAGGATTCTTTAACTGTATTTCAAAATTAAGTATTTATCTTTCAAGATGGAAATAAGTCCCTGTGCTCATCAGCAAGCAAAAATATTTATACAATAAAAAGACACTTCAACGTTCAAAGAGGCTGAATATTTTTAAATGGTGGGAAGAAAAATTAAATAGGATTTGTATTTTTTTGGTTTTTTTAGTTTAAGTTCCTAATTTCAAGTATGCAGTCTTTTTCGTCTTTTAAAGTCTCATCAAGAGGAAAAAGACCCTAGTGTGACCTGAGCTTTTTAAAATTCATAGCCACAGTTGTGTGCAGCTTCCATAAATGGCACAGGGATAAAAATGGAAATGTCACTATGATGGGGGAAAGAATCATAGTAGCACATATTCTTATATGGTGAGCTTGACTGACAGACCTAAAGGATTATTCTGGGATTCTGGCTTTCCTAAGTGCTMAAGTGCACCTTAATTGCAGGATTACAGAGAAGTGACAGGCCATTTCCTTTTTCCTTTTTTTTTTTTTAAGAGAATTGATACTTCACTGTTAAAACGTTGAAAAAAATTGTCTCCAATTATTAGGATATTTGTAAATGCCATGTGAACTTTGGTATAAGATTTTCATCATATTAGTACATTAAAAGTTTTCTTGTGTTGAATTTAACATTTAAAATGGAATTCCTGAGAACACATATCCCTTAAAAATGTATACTATGTAATGTTACTGTACAGCCCATAAACCTGAAAAGGAATATGATTTCCACAGGAAAGGTACAACTTTAGTATCTAATGAAATAACAGAAAGAAATGTACATTTCTGGACAGAGGTAATTCCATGTGCAACATATATGGTTCATGATTCTTTGGGTCTGSTTTTTATATTAATTACCAGAGAAGTGGAAGCCTAGAAAAATACTAGGAAGTCTGTAATTCTGTGTCATAAAAATGGTGTTGCAGTGTGTTTGGGTAACTTTTCATTACAGATGGAATTGTGAGAGATAACAGCTTGAGAATACCTAAAAGTGACAGATTTCATATCAATAAACACAAAATGTTCACCAGGTTCTGTTTTATAGTTACAAAGTTCATGTGTCATCTGAAACACAAGTGAGCAATTGTGAGGTAGTCATTCACCAACAGATTTCCAAAGTAGAATTTAGTGTTGTTCATTTCACATTATGATCTACAAGGAATTTTTATAACTCTAGAAAGACTGATAATATATCTTGAACACTGTTTTCATTTTTCTGCCGGCTCACAGGAGCTCACCTGTCATTTCTTGGTAGAGGTTTCAGTGTCCACTATAGCAGAGAGCAGCTGCACTTATGAAAATAGTATCTGCAATTCCTTGTCTAAATCCCAATCTAGCTGAATGTATTTGCAGCACAGGTATTACAACAAATCCTTCTGAGAAACAGTGGATGAGACACAGTTCACAAGTTTTAGGGCTTGGAAGCCAATTTTTTTGACTGAATTATGCCTTGGCAAGCAGATTTCATTTTTTCTCCTTTAGCGTATGTGCTTTGCAGGATGCCAAGAGAAACAAAGAATTGCTCTTTGGATCTCACAGAACAGTTTTCAATGACTAGATATTTGACTTGCCTATTCCTCCCTGAGATTGGTTTTCACTTCTCTTGCCTCTTAAAGCAGCAGGTTGTTGTCTCTAGGGGAGAGGCACAATTACTCTTAAAGCCACATGTGATCTGGATTTTCATTTGGGCCTGTCAATCACACTTTGTCATGTAAATTAATTATTTTCTGTATGAAACTGAGAATTTTACTTTTAACCATCGAATCATAGAGTCATTAGGGTTGGAAGAGACCTTTAAGAGACTCAATATGCTGTCCATTAAAATGTTTTCTGTTTCTTTTCAATTGCATTTATTATAATTATTTAGGATTTTTTAAATTAAATCAAATAATGAATTTCTGTCCACTTACAGTTTTGAAAGTGGGAAACTGTTTCATCTAGTAATTCTGTAATGGGGCACAACCCACTTAAAATCTAGCATGGTCTATAAAATATCCTTTGTCTTCCTACATATAYAGTGATTTGCTTTGTTTGAAATACACTGATGAGATTATAATGAAGTAGTTCCTTGTATTGCACCATAAGAATGTATGGTACATCATTATAAAATATCCATTTACTATATCCAGGCTACTACTTTGTGAGTTATTTGATTGTAGAAAAAATATTATGAAAGTTGTTMTTTTTCTTTTATTTTTCTCTTTCCCTGGATCTTGTGCCAAAACCTGTGCAGAGACAGGAAAAAGTCTAAGGAGTTAACTTACTTGCCTCTTTCTGAGGATTGAAGAGAGGGGTAATCCCAATAAAATAGAACMAAATCAGGCTTTTAATTCAGTATTTTTCAAGAGGCACGTTTAGGTTTTGAAATAAAATCAATCTGCAGCTGAAAACAGAACAGACCCTCCGGTCCTCTTTCTACCACATGCACTGGGAATTAGTCATGCATCTCCTATTAGTAATAGCTGAAGTCTTGTTTCTAAATCCTCATTAAAACTGTACCCTGCTTATCCCTAAGCAGAATATAGGAACTGCAGGCCAGAAGGAAGAGGAAATGCTTGGCACAAGGAAAGTAAAGTTAATCTTTCCAGTGGATACCACCACGTGCCCCTGTGTCTGAGATCCACTCTCCCCATCTGCTGCAGTGATTCCTGTGGCGTGTGTCTGTCCTGGTGCTATGGTTTGAGGGGAGGTGTTAGGCAAAACACACAAACCAGGTGTTAGTAAAGCATCTCCTACACCCCCAGCAGGTGTTTTCAAATAGGGAAAGAGTTTCAGTTTACCTTGAGACATTTTAGGAAGTTTAGCTGGGATGTCCTGTGGGTTTCTCATTGTAACTGGCTCAGCCCCAGCACAAGGACATGGATTGGGCTCTGACAGTGTAACTCAAAGCCTCTTGGTGATCTTACTGGCAGCAAGCCACATTGTCCCTCCTGAAACATTCAGTGTTTAGGAAGGAGCACAAAAGGAAGTAAAGGGCTTTTTGGAGTGTCTTCACAGGGTGTCAGAGGTTTTCTCAGACACCTGTGCCTGRCTTTATCATTTATTTTCTGTAACGTTTGTTATTTTGATATTTTTACTTATTAAACCTTTTGATTTACAAAATACCTCCTAAGAGCATTCTTGCTCAAATTAATTATAACCACTYCTCTGAAAAGGCTGGGCCCTCAGRGATTGATACATTAGCACTACACTCTGGCCACATGTTACTCAGTATCACCAGGTTTGCTTTTTTTCTGTGTGGTTATTCCTACTTTACTCCCCTTAAATCAGAAATACTGCTTCCACATGTCACTACTTGATTAGCATGGAAGAGTTGATTGAAGTGTCTGGTTGAAAGTAATGTGTCATGAACTTGACAACATAATTTTGAATATATTTGGACAGCACCCAGAAAGAAAAAAGGGCTTCCCTGCTCCAAAGCCATCAAACCAGGCATAAATATTGAGTTACAAGTAATTGATGGTTCATATGCCATAGAAATAGTAAAATATAAAAACTGTTGCTTCATACACTCCTTTCAYGGCAGTCAAATTTTTTCTGCTCTTGAAAGTCTTGTGTTTATTATGTATTATTTGTTATCGTTTGTCAATGGACATAAATTTTGCCTTGCTGGTGGTGCATCACATATGTAGATAATCAGTTATTGATAAAGTATATTGACATTCTAGTACTCCAGTATATACCTTAAGGTCAATAAAAACTTTTAGAAATAATTCAAAAAATTCRAGTTAGATGCAGTGATTTTTATCTTGACCAGAAAAATTTTTTCTTGATGAATTTTTAAAATGTTTTACACTTTCTGCTTATCTTTTTTATCTCAGGCTAAGAGCTTGAAAAGAAAAAAATACCCTTTGGGAACAACAGTCTACTGGGAGGTGTTCCAGCACATAGGGAGGAATGTTGGAACTRGATGATCTTTAAGGTCCCWTCCAACTYGGTCCATTCTATGGTTCTTTGAATAAAAACCTTAGAAATACTAGGAAATGAAACCATGAGAGTGACAATATTCCCCCTCCAAAAAAAAAAAACAAACCAAAAAAACTAGGAAAAAGTCTGTTATCGTTTATTCATTGAAGGYCTTATGTGTGGATAATAAATAAGATTAAGGAATTCAGATATTGATAAAGTGTTATGTAAATATTTTGGCACGCAAAATCCGCATTCCTAAAATACCTAAAAACAATAACACATTYGTGTGGGGGTTTTGTCCATTTAGTTTAAATAACAGTTACAGACAGTCAAGACACTTTTATTACTTTGATTAGTTCAGCATATTTTAAGATTAGTGCTCTGGATATATTTTTCTCCTGGTTTATTATAAGGAATAAATGAATAGTGCAGGCTTACTATGTCTCAGATTGAAAAATGAGCGTTTCAGGTCTTTGATTGTGTGTGTTTAAATTTGGAAATAGATATTATGTATTTCTTGTGCAGATGGCATGTAATATTATATCTGACTTTTTTTTTTTCAATTCTCCATTATTTTAATTAGTGAGTTATTTGTGATAACATGTAATGAGTGAAGTAGACCTTTAAATGAATTTCAGTGTCAGCTTGTTTTAAATACCAAAGACTGTGGCTTGGGGTAACTATAAAGCAAATGTTAGTTGCAGCTAAGTCCCTAAGTACTGCCTGGTTCATTCAATATTAAACCTAGAAGGAAAATACCAATGCAGAAGCTTAAGTAAAGAACTCTAGGGTCAGTATTGCTTTTTATGCTCTGACAATTACAGTTCTTTTTTCCCCCCAAGCAGATTGATAAAGTTCCCTGAATTAAATTCTTATTTGAATAATCAGCAAAAAGTAATAGCTTTTTTAACTTGATGAAAAAGCTTGTTTCTGTCACAATCCAGGAGGCCAAACAACTTGAACAGTATCCTCCATCACAAGAAGGTATTTATATTTTGGTACTGGGATTAGTACTGTTAGTTGAATTGGATGGATGGTCTAGCATAATCACTTGATGTCAAGTTGACAATGACTTTTGTCTAAAGGGATCAAAATTTAAGATAATAAGGTAGACTAAGGAAAGAYTTTTTTGTAGCCAAGGGTAATTTTTTCCTCTTTGAAAGACTAAATTGATTAGGTRCATGTTGTTTTGAAAATACAGAAGTGGTAAGGAATTCTCAATGTAGATTTAAAACAATTTGCCTAATAGTGATGCATCACAAAAATGATACAATGGCATACTCTCTAGCTGAATATTTGAGAATCCATTTTGCCCTGGGAAGTTTATCCAACAMTAACTAATTGTTAAATGTGACATAAAATTTTTAATAGGAAAAAAATAATGGCAAATCTGAAATAAAACACATTCTGTTATAATTCCAGATATTCTTCCGGACTTGTATTGTCTTAAGATGTCTGAACAGAATTTTCAGATGTTTCTGCAAAATAAAAACAGAATTTTTTTTCCAGTAGAAAATTTGGAACCTAAATACTTTAGGCTTTCATAGACATACAGTTGCCTAAACACAAATTTGTACTGAAAGTGGGTACTCTGAAATAGTCTACCTCTGAACTGAAAAATCTTTATTTAAAATGAATCAAGGGATAGCTATTTACAATCAATGTGATTGTTTTTGTTTATTTGTATGTTTTAGTGTGAGAATTGACTGAAAGAGAGCATAATGMGATTCTTGATACATAACACTCAGAACCTTTCCTGGAATATTAATTATTTTTTTAAAAATCTTTTTAAAAAACAAGTTTTTATTTAGAAACATTTGAAGGAAGCTATATAACAGAATAAATTATGCCCAAAATTTGACTACTGTACTAGGCTTTGTTATCTGTCTTGAATTCGAAAAAATAGATACTAATTTTTACATTTCTCTCTGTTATTTTCTGTTGAAGAGCTTTCTCAGCTATCAGTTTAAGTACTTTTACAGCTTAGASCTATATTTTAAATATTTTACATCTATTCTAATAATTTGACCTGGGGAAATTAAATTTTATGTTCAAGCAAACAGTCACAACTTATGAGCAATTCATGATGGGAATTTTCTCTTTATCTTGGTGAAGCCTTTTCTCCTATACAGTAATTTGTTACAGGGATGAGAAGGGGTTCTAGGGTTTACTTCATTATCCTTTGGAAAGAAATTTTCTTCATATTACCAGGTGCTATTTTTACTTCCAAATAGTTTGTTGGGGTTTTTTTCCTATAGATCTAATTTTGGCAGAAATCATATTTTCATTTCCACTGCCAACTTTYTTTTAATGAGTAAACATATTAACAAAGTGTATCTGCACCCATGCACACATTTTAGTTTTCTCTGTTTCAATTTTAATTGTGCTTCCAGATAATCCCAAACTTCATGGTTACCATCTGTACTTCATAACAGAAATGCACTGAATTGTTGTCTCGTGATCTCTTAGGTTCCTATTTGTCAGATACAGAAATTTACCTTCTAATTGATATCTTAAGGAAAAAAAAAAAAATTCCAGCCTACTTCACTTTAATATTTAATTAAAAAAGAACGCCTATATTGCTAAAATATAACTGTGTCAGTGTTTTGTACTAACACACATTTCCCCATGAAAAMCACATTCTACAAAGACAAATCACATTTTAGTATGTTAACCCTTATTTCTTTTTAAATTTAATAAACYGTATAAAGAATTATTTTTTCTATTTAAGTCGAGGAAATGGTTAATTTATTTCCTTTTTGCTGTTGTTGTTGTTCATGCTTTTTTTAAAAAAGAGGCCAACTTAAAAAAAATTGAGTTTGGCTTTTCAATAGAACAATACAGGCCTTMGGCATGGCTCTTAACTGTGGCTGTGGGCTTTTTTCACAGTGACCCCKCTGGGCACCATTAACTGCCAAGCTTTCTATACCCTGTCTTTCCTGTTYTTATCACCAGAAATTCATCTGCATGGACCCCTGGCATGATGCAGTCTTCTTAAATACTCAAAGGATATGATGTCCTGCATGTTTGGAATTTTTAAAATCACACTGAGGTGTGAAAAGCCATACCAGAAGCCAAAGTTTTGTTACCTGGTAAAGTTGGTCTTCTTTGTGTGGCTTCARCAAATTAAATACCATGCAATGAAGGGATTTTCCTTCCTGTTTATTTTGAAAACTCTGGAGTGTAAACAGAAAGATGCCAAGACACCTTTTTGTGTTGGAACCCTGGAGGCTGAAAATTYCAGGCTTTCTGAGCTGAGGGGTGCTGGCCCTCAGGCAAGCACCACATTTGACTTGAGGCCATGGAACAGGCTTCTGAAATTGTGTGATAGCASGGGGGTTGTGGGTGTGTAGTTTGAATAGTATTGTGTGATCTCACGGGGTGAAAAACTTGCATTTAAGATTTTAGTATACAGTAATGTGTGTGAGCCAAGATGGAGGATTTAAGGTGTTGTCAAAGTCCTTCTTCACCTTCTTCCTTCTTCCTCATGGGTTTGAGTGGTTTTCTGTAATTGAGTGAAGAATGTCTGCATTGCAGGCCTTGGGTGGTCATTATTGGGTCAAAAGTATAAATAATATAGGTGTCACCTTGTTATTGGGTAATTATTACTTAAATGGTCTTGGAAAGAGTTAGAAGCACTCCATTTTACCTCGTTTCTCTAACTTCCTAGTTAGAGCTCACACCTTGTGAGACTGTACATAGATAAGAAACAATAAACATCCAAGTCCAAACTCAAATCTACATTTCCCATAAGTCTTTCATCCTGACCTCTGCAGAGATAAAGAGACCAGAACTGTAACATTTGTCTACCTATTTACTTTCTTTTCCCAAACTGTGTAACATTCATTTGCATGGTTTGTAAAAAAGCAGAAGTGTGAAAAATACTTTTCTAAGAATGAAATGGTGATTATCATTAGCATTCAGCATAACTGCCTCTTTCTGCAGATTCCTTGACCAGCAGTGTGGTGTGCATCCACAGTTATCCTGGACTTCATAGCAGGTCCTGAGATTMCAGTGTCTGTTAGGCTGCTTCACTGAGTAATAAATGTTTATGCTCTACACACTGCCAAAACCTATTTTGGAGAACAGATGATTGCTGCTGCTCCTCAGATCCCTTTCCATTTCTTTTGCTGTATTTTCTCCCTTATGCACAGCTTGGAATAGGAATTTAGTATTGAACTCTTTTGTACCAAGAGGGAAAAGTTGGCTCTGCAGTAAGATTGGCAATGTTCTTATGGTAAAAATAGCTAATGGTGGCCTTTCTATTTTTGCAATACAGACTGCTAAGCAGAACAGTGAATATCAGTATATCTTAATTTTTCAACATACTGAAAATATAAGAATTTTCACATCCACCAATAAATGTTTAGGTGTGTTTCAGTTTGTTAAACAAATAGATATGAGGATTTAAGTTGACTACTAGAAAAAAAAAGTGCTAAATTACTTGAAGTAATTTATATCTAACAAGAAAATACCAAATTTTGTGAAAATGGTTGAAGATAATTCTGTCTTAAGGACCTTAAACCCTACTTTAAATAGAACTGCAAGAGCTTTGGAATATTCCTTGGTTACCCTGAGAGCCTGTCTTATTTTTTTTCTCCTCGCCTCAAACACGGTTGCCTTATTTTGTTCTCAGTTGTTCTTCTCAGTTCAGTGTGTTGATATCTAAATGAGGAAAGAGGAAGGAGAGGAGAAGGGAAGGGAAAGTATGGCCTACCCCCTTTTCTCTGGTCTGACACAAGCTGCCAGCTCTGCTCTGAGCTGTGCAGGTGACACCCTCTGTGACCCTGTGCAGAGCTGTAGAAGAGCAAACGTAACTGTGCAGGCAACCTCTGCCTCCACTTCTGTGCCTCTGTGGCGTCTGATGGTGTTGTCTGGGCTGAAAGTGGATGAGCCAACAATTTAAGGACTCGTGCAAGTCCTGAAAGATGATTTAAAGCCAGGAATATAATATAAATATCAGAAAATAGCTAACATATATTGCCAAGAACAATTGCCTGATGCATACAGAGAAATCTTCTATGACACAAAAATAATGTATTTGAATAACAAGAGTTTGTTTATTCTTTACTTGACCCACACAGATTATGAGGAACTGAAATRAAATATCTGTTGAATGTCAATTTTTTTCACTTGGGCAGTGTGAAATATTTTGTATGGAACCGTCCCTCTGCTCATTAAATTTTTATAACTGTCTTGTTGTTTTGTCTTGGTTTTAGTATCTAAGAGGTTTAATATGTTTATTATCAACAGAGTTATGAAAGATTTTCCCCTAGAAAGAAATCTAGTTTTCAGCTTCGCAAAATTGCAAAATAAATTTGGTTTTGTAAAACTAATTTTTTAATAATTGGTCCTCATATTTCAGAATGTCTTGTATTTCCAGCCTGTAATACCACAGCTGTGAATTTTGCTGGGTTTATGGCAGCTCAGCTCAAACTTATGATTTTTTTTAAACCTCTACTGGTTAAAAATTATATCCCTATGTTATTGCACTTTAAAAGACTTACATGATGAATCCTTRTAAGTATATACTCTAAAAATACTTCATTGATTTGATTCTTTCAGAARAAAGTGAAATAAAGTTGTTAAGTTTTAGGTGGACAGGACATAAATGTTAATATTCAAAGTATTTTWTTCTGAAAAATACTAATCATGATAAGGTAATAAATCTGGATACTATTGGGATATCCATATTGATAAATTTATCATGGATGATTGCCAAGAAATGACATGTAAAATCATAAGTAGATTAATGGACTGAAATATATCCTCTCTACTATGATTTTAGCAGATGCATATTATCTAGCATTGTAATTATTACTATATTTAAAGCAGTATCACCTTCACAAACAGYGTGTTCAGTTTTAGTTTTGAAGTGAGAAAGACAGATGACAAAAAGGAAAGACTAGAAAAAATATTGCGTAATCATATGTGGATTTGAATACCTTAGTGGCTTTTTGTGTATGTGTACAAAACTTGCAGTCTTGAAAGGTTGTAACAACATACGGAATATAATTTAAGGCTATGACTATTGTTTATTTGTTACTGCAGACTCACTTTATCACATATTGTTTTTTTCTATTTTCTCAAATTGCGTCTCTAGCAATTTTTCATATCCCTGTTGGATACTAAAGAACTTTTGCCATACTTCTGATTAAGATAATAGGTGTTGTGCAGCCTTGGCATCCTGTCATCTTCAGTGTGTCCTTTCCCCCTGGAGTGCCCTCTTGCTTCATGTTGTCCTTTCAAATGTCTTCAGTAGTTGGTTATTTTACATAATACAGAAATATGAAAATAAATATCAACAATTAAAAAAAAAAAATCCTGCCTTTTTCTATTCAAATATTGATAATTTTTATCTTCTAAGGATAATTTTCAGTGGAAAAAGTGTCTTGGGACAAACCCCTGAACATTACCTGGTAGATACGTTTATGTGGATTTGCAGTGAATTCTGGGTTAGTTGAATGAAATTGAATAAGCTATGTATGTGTTAAAGTACATTTGTGCTTGAAGGACCTATTTCTTAGGTCTTCCAAGTTCACACAGGACATTTCATTGACACCATTATCTGCCCTTGCCATTGGAGCCWGTTAGGCTTCCTTCAAGTAAATGTTCAATTTTTCAACAAAAACGTTTAGCTTTAGCATCTGTTATAAAATTAAACCATCTGTTTTGTCCCTTCCAACCCAAACCGTTCTATGGTTCTATGATTTTATGATAACTGCTCCATTCCTGTGGTTCTTTATGGAAGAACAGTACTTACATTCCTTGTTAGAAATGACCTAAATGGGATTATATGAACTTCGTTCACAGTTAAAAAGCCTTCATGAGACAGTAGAAACTGAACTATGTAAGAAGAATGTAATGAAGGGGCTAGTGATCTAGGAAGGTGGATCCAGGAGATGTTTTATTTAAGTATTTCCTAGTAATTTTTCTTCTGGAGATTAGAGGAGATTTGGTTGTTTGGGCTGCTATTTTYCTTTATTTGAAATAAAAATCTCAGGAATCAACATTTTACTATGAATCTGACTGAAGATTCAGCAGTCAGCCTGGACATACCAAATACATACTTTTTACATTGCTTCAGATCATTTAGTTGAATCCAAATAGAGGTGCTCAACTCCTTGGACTGCATCATAAGCATCAAATACTGTTGGTTTTGTTCCTGAGGCTCACTAAAGCTCTCAGATAGTTGCATATCTTGCAAGATATCTAGCATACCTTACTGATTTTTAGCTTTCTAGTCAAGTGACAAGTTGCTTTCCCTTCTTCCCACATAGTATCTGGCTTGGTCTGAGTTTGCATTTTGACAGGATTTTGTTCAGCAGTAATTGCAGGTCAGGGTAATTTTTGATTTTCATGTGTTTTCTACCTGGACATAACACTAAATCTGATTTTTTAAGAAGATCTGAAGATGTAGATACAAGGAGATTACTAATCACCTCAAATTTTCTTTAGCTTTTTAGAATTAGTGTACTGATATTTTTTTGGACTAGTATTTCACCTGAATCATCTAAGTAATAATAATAATAAAAATATGCCAATATTTTATAGTATTTATATATATTAGCTGCTTTTCCTATGAATATATGGAAATATGAATAYTATGAGAA
Source organism: Mixornis gularis (assembly GCA_003546035.1). NCBI lineage: Eukaryota > Metazoa > Chordata > Aves > Passeriformes > Timaliidae > Mixornis > Mixornis gularis. The sequence goes on from QVAJ01000349.1 coordinate 377,963, forward strand.
CTTTAAGATACTCACATTATTAGGTAAAATTATAGGAAAAATAAAATTAAACATCCAAAATTTGTGTAAAATTACACATTGTGTTAATTTCTGGATGCCTTTTTATAGTAAAATAATAGGGAAACCAACTGATTTCCTGTTCTCAACTTACATGTGAGACAGAATTGTGTCCTGGAGTTTTCATTGGAATATAATAGCATGGACAGTGAGTAAATGATATTTCATGCCTGCTCTATATCTAGAAAAAATCAGCCCGGAAATAGTGTCCCTGCTTAATTAATTCCTTATTGACCTTAAATTTCAATCCCTGCACTTCTCAACAGCATGAGAAATGTATATTACCTAACCAGGAAAATCTTCTTGCTTTGCAAATCTTGCTGTAACATGAAAACCATTTTTTGACATATAGTCTGGATAGTTGCAACACATATTGTTAGGTCGRCAAATGTAGATGGTTGTTGGCTTGATTTTAATCATAGGGTTTGTATCTGAAATGAGAAAATATTTTTTGCTTGCATGCAGAGAAACTGGTGTGATGTTTGAGAATGAAAGAGCGTTTGCTCAGATACTTGTGCAAGTGTGTTTGCCAGTGAACAAAGATGTGGTGTATATCACTTTGTTTTTACAGCACTGGCACATGTAATGAACTGAAGCTCTTGSTGGGATCTGTCATGCTTTTGTTTTTTAGATAATGACTTCCAAAAAAATATTGTAATTCTTAACTTAAAGACAAGGCATTTGATTAAGTTGTATGTGTGAGTGCCTATTTGTGGCATATTTATAATTTCATCATCTATAAGGCTTTTTCCTTTTATCCACTCTCTGAATGTACTTATGCTGATTTTAGCTTGTTCTCTGTGTTCTGAAAAATGGTTTTGAAAAAAGGAAAAAAACAGAAAAATTAATGGTTTATTACAGAAGTGGGAAAGTTTTTCACAGTTTATTGAATTGTTTGTCTAATTTTTTTTTTTTTTTTTTTTTTAATACTTAACTGTTTCTAGTAGTCCTTGAGAAATGTGAGTCTTGATTACAGCTGCCCTCCACAAGCTCCATGATGTTGAGGAGTCACTGCCCATCTTTGTTTTATCTTTAAAGTAATAGTKCTTGTCCCTTATCTGGTGAAAACCTGCCATGAAATCAACAGCTACCTGACATTAAGGAGCATTTTTTTTTCTTAGATTAAATATTTGTACTACAGGAATGAAATACTTTGTTAAGAATTTTGGTATTGCAGAAGGCATCCAAATTATCTCCAACAAATTGGATATGGAGTTACCTGGGGATTACTAGGCTGACAGGTTGCAAGACTGACTGTAGTAAAAATCTTTGTCACCAGCTAAAGAACCTCTATGCACTGTTGTTTGGTTGTTGGTTTGGGGGTTTTCTTTTCTTTCTTTCTTTCT
>QVAJ01000349.1:381665-398960 GCA_003546035.1 Mixornis gularis
TTTTTTTTTTTTTTTTTTTTTTTTTTAAATCTACTCAAAGTGATACATGGGGTCATCCATGTACATTCCTTTAGGCTAACTTAACACAAAGCTCTGAAAGGCTAAAGATTCACCTACTCCTTGTGGCAATGACAGAGAGGCTTTCTGTGGTGCAAAATGCTGTGTGAGAGATTCTCCAAATACATATTTATAAATCTTCTAGAGAGAAGAAAGTGTTTTACCTTCTATGCTGGATTTTGGTTTTTTATGTCACGGCTAGTCAGTTTAGAAATATTTAACTTTTTGAAATTTCTATTCTAATCATTTACTGATACCATTCCTTGAATAAATTTTCATAATGCATTTTGCTGAAACACCATGAASTTCTGTAGAACTACATAAATTAATGATAATCAGAGAATTAAAATTCCATACAGTACACAAGTCAGACTTCTTGGTGCTCTTTTTAAATAGCTAGTTTACATAAAYTTATTCAGGTTTATAGATAGTGCAGTTGTGTGCATTTTTATGTGATAGTTATTTTATATTTTTGTGTAGCAGTTAAAAGAGTAAGACAAATATAAGACCTTGTTGGGTTTTTTGGCTTTTTTAATATGACTGAGTTCTTTATTTAGAAACAAAGCATATTTTTTTTTGTTTTTAAAGGAGTGTTTGTGGCTAACAGTATTGGAAATTTTATGCACCCAGAAAAATGGGTGGAGAAATTGCTTCCTTCAAAATAAAAAGTGCACAATTGATCTCCCAGACCCTTAGCAGTGCATCAGAAAGCTTTCCTCAAGTGCACTTGGAGAGTATGGATTTGCCTCCTCTTTGTAAATTAGTAATGGRATTTGAATTATCAGAAGTCTGTTTTCATCATGTGACAGGTTTTGAAGGACTCCTCTCCTAGTATGGGGGTTTTTTTTGAGACCTTGTCTGACAAAACCTCTTTTGATCTCAGCTAGATTTGCCCAAGAAGGACAGGAGAAGAGCCAGAATYTGGTTTTAACTAATATATAAAATCCATGAAAAGATGATTCAGTCCTGCATTAACTACTTCTATTCTGTTACTTCTCAGTACCTCCAAATGGARCCCTAGATATTATCTAGAAGATTTTTTTTTTTAATTTAGCTGCCAGTTTTTTGGGTTTTTTTAAATTACATAATAATAAGTAGACAAAAATAGGAAGATTTCTCTCAGAAAAAGAAAAAATCAATTAGTTTCTTTTTTCAAAGTATAAGGGTTCTCGAAAGATATCAGGAACCTTCTGCTTTGATGAATAAAAAAATGTACTAAAATCCTATTTTCAAAGAGAAAAGAACCTCCTTGATTTGCAAGAACATGTTTGTAAAGTTAATGATAAATGCATTGGTTGAGTTGTCTTAGAAGCYCTGATTAACTCTTAATTTAACTATCCATATCCCTTTCATGTCATCCATAAAAGRATACTTCTGTAATGGTCTCTTTCTAGTAATTCTTTTGAAATATCATAGAGAACTCATTAAATATTGAAACGAAACTTGAACAATCTTTCTAAGGCAGCATARAGCCAGAAGTTCCCTCTAGCAATATTCATATTTTAGAAAAAGCTACACCCTTATCCAGGGCAGCTTTAAATCTGACACGACGCAGGAGTGCTTTAAGAAGATTTGTAACTTTACCTGTACCTTACCCTCATATGGTAATACCCAATGCATGATTTTATATATCAGTTAAGGAACACTGTAGGTCACAAAGAGAAGATTCAGGTTTCTGGCAGTATTTATGTCTCTAGATCCCTCAAAGGAAAACTTCCTGTATATTTGGGGTAGACAGAAACACCACATCTAAAAATCTCTGTCTTTATATATTTGAGAGAAAATTCAATTTTCCAGTTCCAGCGGCTGTTTCATCCCTGATGATTACATGGTGCCCATTAATTCACTCTACTCTATTATTGATTACTGGACATTAGCATCATGTTTTTGAAAGAACCAATTTATAGTGAGCACTCCTTAGGAATAGGGATGTTTTGTTTCTCAAAAGGAAGAAAGAGATTGCTTTTAAATTATGCCATTTCGACATATTCAAAAAAAATAATCTTTATTTAGATCAAAAGAAGTTGTATCATCGACCCATTGCCAGGAACTGAATGTGAATATAGATGTCAGAGAGGATGATTGGTCTCAATAATTTCATATTGAGGCTTCTGGAAATGATGCTTGGTGTGACAATACCAAGAGTCCTAGAACAGACAAAGTACAAAACCTGTTTGTGATACAAATAGGGATAAATATATGGATAGTTCTCTGCCACAATGGGGAAGAGTTCCAAAAAACTTGTGAATTATAATTTCTTACATATTGTTGCAACAAACCTTTTCAACAGCAAATGAAAAATTAAAACAAAGTCAAAATTCAGACACTATTTTACAATTTTTTAATCCCAGAAAAAAAAAATCAACTCTAACAGATCCCCTTTTCCTGCCCCAAACCCCTTGATCTGGCTGGRTGTCATTTTAGAAACATTATTTTTACATCTTCTGAGGTTTAGGGTACTGGAATGGATTTCAGGATGTTTGGGGTTTTTACCTGCATGTTCAGTGCAGATGCCTTGGTCAAGGTGAGCTGTTTGACTGCTGAGTTTCCAGTTCATCAGACCGGATCAGTGAAATGTTCCTGTGCAAGATGAGCTGCAGTTGCCCAATGTCTCAGCTAATGGGGTCAGGCTCTGCCTGCTGCCATACCACTTGTATTTCTGGCTGTATGATTGTCTACTGCTAATGTGATGTATATTGAACTCCTTCTTCCTGTTTGTTTGTTTGTTTGTTTGTTTGTTTGTTTGTTTGTGGTTTTTATATAATCACTGTAGCTGCACTCACCAGCACTATTTGTGGTACAAGCATCATCTTTCAACATCAGTAGTTGTGCAATGACACTAATACTGAAGTACATCTGGCCCTTTCTACTTCTGATTTTTTAAACTGTCAGATGGTTCACCTTCTAAGAGAAYATTCACTTAAATATAATCCCATTTCTACTACTCATGTCTTTGCCATTATTCCTCTTAATCCCACATTCACTTTACCAGTGTAGTTTCCTGGTTAAGCATTATCCAGTCTACATTGATTGAATCAATCCTCACACTTCACTTTAACTGATGGTTGTTCTGTGTACATAACTTTCGATGTTTTGCTGACARCGTGATAGACTATTTGAATTGCCTTCTTCCTCCACATCCCCCAAATAAAATGCATCAAATCCCATCAAATAAATGYATCTTTAGAATTAATAGATTTTCCCTTCATCTTTCTGTTTTTCCTCTTACACTATTCATTCTAACAGCATTCATTGTAGGTCTCTTGATGTATGTCACTACTTCCTCCTGTTTTTCGTAAGTGTAAGCTGTGTATTCATGTAGTGCTATGGTACTATTGTTAGAAATCCTTCSTGTAAGTTCACAATCCCTTTCTTTCAGATTTAATGATAAAGATTACCCATTCCCTTGGTTGTTATGCAATACTCTTTCACTTCTACTCAGTGTTGTGTTTTCTGTTTCTTCTCATTTGCAGTAGTTGCGAATCTGTATCCATGTGTTTCTGAAAAGGAAAAACAAAACCAAAAAGTTGCTGTAGGAAATAGAGCTACTGGTAGAAAGGAAAACTTCAGTTGCAATGCATTTGCCAGCTTTTATTTTTACCTCGACTTTATAGCTTTTGGCACAATGATCACACCCAAATCTTTTCTTCCTTGTGCCAAGCAATTGCATTGTTTGATCTCCCTTYAGGGAGTCCTGAGAGGGCTTGCAAATAAGGATAACACCTTTGAAACACATTTGAAAAAAGGCAAGCTCTGGTCAGAATATCAAATCCATCTATTGAATGGAGTTGTCTGAATGCATACTCTGCACTTTAAAAATAAAGCAATCCATCTACTGAATGGAGCTGTCTGAGCCCATGCTCTCCACTCTAAAAATAAGGTAATCTACCTTTTGCAGGGAGCACTAAGCACCACTGCATTCACCAAGGGAAAAATATATGTAGGATATTTAGTTAGGTGTATATTGAGAGTTACTTTCTGATAGCTTGTCTCTGCCAAAGTGCTAACTAAGCATTGTGTTAAAGCATCAATTTATCCACAGAGAGGCAATTTAGCAGTGTGCATTTCTCAGGCAGTGTATCATTTAATATCATATCAGCCTGCATGTATACTTAAACTATCAATGGCTTTGGTTCTATCTCCTTTCTATGCTTTAGTACCCAGTAGGGCACTTCATAATTTTCAGACTCTCGGGTTTTTTCTTGTTTGGTTTTGTTTTTTTTTTAATTCTCTCCCTTGATTTTTTGTTGCTTTTTGTCTTGGGTTTTTGTTTGTTTGGTCGGTTGGTTTTGTTTTTTGTTTAAAAACAACCAGAGAACTAGCAGTGTTTCAGATGGCACAGACAAGAGGACATCTATGATAGTAGGTTTCACAGAATAAAGCAATACATCATCCTGAGCTTTGAGCTGCTTTCTGGAAGATATTAATGAAAAGACTGATGGCCATTAAAGGACAACTGCAGTTCTCTTTAGGAGGTAGAATACATTCTCTTTCTCAGTAAGCAGAGGTGGATCATCTTTCATCARCTGGATTATTGAAGACACCTACTCCTTGCTGTGGGATATAATTTTGATCAGGCAGAGTATTGCTGTACCAAACACTACACTGCATGAAGAGCAGTGTCTGGTATTAGAAATTTCCTTTAACAAGAGCATATTTACTGTTTTGTGTCTTCTACTTGGAGAATGTGCATTTTCCTACAATTTAAAAATGAGAAAAACTGATGAATTTTCCTGAAGGCAATATATTTCATTGCCTACTAAAAATAATTGTTACTGGGATGGTTCATAAAACCCTTAACTRCATTGTAGAATGTCCTCATCTGAAGGCACTTTTTAAACAGCTTTACACGTAGAACACTTTATGCTGATAATTTTTTTCCTATTATTTCTACATCACAGCCAATACACTATTTTCATTACTACTAGGTCAATAATTATTGATCACTTGGTCATTCAGATTAATTCATTATTGYTACTATGAATGAAGGTACAGCTTGATAATGGAGAATAATTCCATTTTATTTTAATAAATTTTCTAGGAAGGTAGAAGCAAGCGCACAAACATTTCTGATGGTTAAGGGATTTTGGTACTTAAAATGTGATACTTTATTGTAGCTGTGAGGTGGCAACTTAGATTTCTTGTATCAAAAACCAAATACTTAAAGCTTCTATTAAAAAATATATGGATATCTGTACCAAAAATTCATATGCCTTCTTGGAAGGAAGGGACAGAATGCATAATCAAGGCCAGTTTCCTGCAGCCTTAGCTTCTGTCACCCATGCTGATGTCACCAARGGGTGCAGTTGTCCAGTTCAAATGTCCACATCCTAAAAATCATCTACACTTTGGACACTGTGACATACAGGTCACAAACTATATTTCAGTTGCTTTCAGATTGTAGTAAATTTAAGAACTAAGTAGCAAATCAATGCCACCATTAAAGTCTGAAGAAAAAAWTGCAAGAGAGGTTAAGAGCATTTTATTCTCATACTAGTGGTACRTTTACTAAGTCAAAATGTGAAATGGAAAATATCACCCATTTATTTAAAAAAATTGTTTAATAACAGTAGCTAATGGAAGACTCTCAGGAGAAAGTTCAAAGCAAAACAAGCGTATACCTTTAATATGCTTCCAATTTGCTGAAATTTCAGCTGCTTCCTGATGAGGGTTAATGTGTTTGTATTTCATATTCCTTTCTTTTTTTTTTTTCCTGTATCAATAGGTTTTTGAAASCATATTTTATTAGCCCTCTCTCTTCAGAATAGGATTAGTATTGCAAAAATCAATAAAGATTTTAATGTTTTGTCACCTAAAATACAATGCTGCTGAATTATAACTTTATATTCTTCTGCTCTAGTCATAATTTTAGTTATATTTCATCTTCTCCATATTCAATTACTTATCCTTTTCTGAACTCTACTACCAGGATTTGTTCAAAATACTGTAATTGTGAGACAGAGTTTTACATTTTCTTCCCTGTAACCAAGCAAAATTCCTGTGGATGTGACACAGCAAATGTGCTGACTATAATACTGTTCTGTTTGATACTCTGATATGTTTCTTTTTGAAATTGCTTCATTTATATAATTCCTTCTCTGTGTTTTTGCATGAAGCATGGTGTGGAAGTGTCTCCCATCTCTTCCCTTTTAGCTGAAAAATTGTATGAATTTTGACCCTACTTTTCTCACTGATTTTTTGGAAACTTCTGAGAGCTTTACYCACCCACATGTTTTTTGTGTTTATTGTGGTCAGAAATCATCAAACTCTGATGACTCTGTTTTCTGGGCCATTGTTTTTTCCTTTGTGGCCAAGGTTCCTTTCTGAGGATTACCTGAGCCTACACTTCTCTGAACATCTTTTGTCACCTGTGACACTTGCTTCAGATCAGTGCAAAGGAGGTTAAAGCTTAATTAGCTATTCCAGCATGAAAAACTGTCAGCACTCTCTGTCTTGCTATTGTTGGGGTCTTCTCCAATTTTATATATTTTAGTTCCCAGGAGACAGGATGCCTATCTGATTTGTGGAATTTATAATAAGCCTATTTTCCTTAGTACTGTTTTCCAAAGATTTTTACTGATGTTACTGTGAATTTCCAGAATTCTCTCTCCTGTTCTTTCAACTAAATATGTACATATATCATCCTGACATCTCTCTCAAATATTGAAAGGAGTACTGTCTTAGGCAGTCTCAGAGGAATTACAGTAGCATCCATCCATTTTGAATTACCTGCCCATTTTTCTCCAGGTTCCTTCATTTGCTGCTGCTTGTTTTTTATTTGTATCTTTGAAGACATCAGATTTTTGCTGTTCCTTTTTCACTTGCTGGTCTTTCTCTGCTTGTTTTTGCAATTTATTTCTTCTACTGATTGCCAGTGTATCACTTGGTTCTTTGATTTAGCTGCTTCAGTACCAGCAGCTTTATGTCCAGTCTTGTTCTTCCTTCCTTCCATCACACCTTTGATTCCAGCCTGACATTAATTGCTGCTCTCACTGATATTCCCAATCTAAAGATTGGTTTTCTCAGCCAGGACTTACATCTTCTGCTCACATTATACCTATATATACACCATATATATATATACCTGATATGAGTTACGCGTATGTAGCTAGCCTCATTCAGAAACAAATTCAGAAGTAAACTGTTTGGGTTTTCAGTAATTGAAATTCTGCAAATGTAGACAGTTGTTACAAGAGGTGATTCCTTGTTTTATTTTCTCAACAGAGATGTGCACAGGTTGTTTATGAAGAAAACTCCACTTACAGTTGCAGTGGCTTAGAAGCACCAGCAATTGAAATTTATGAATGAACAGGAACTACTTTTGTGCTGTAATGTGTGTGTAACAGTAATGACAACCACATGGTAATAAATAGCATACTTTGTTCACTGAGAGTAAGCAGAAAATTGGGTCAAATAATCTTCTGGTGCTAGCTTCAGCATGGAAATGAATGTTTTCAGGTTCCACTATAAATGAATTATTTGAACCATACAGAGTGCTCACTAATACGTCAAATCAGTGAAATGCACCTTCAAACGTGGTAACAATGCTCCATTAGGGATAAAAGCAGCTTAAAATTTGTACACTGGTCTATTTATCACCTTTTTTTTAGAAGAAGAAATAAAATAGGAGAGCATACAGATCCCATTAGGCCAAGTCCCTTTTTCTWTTTTCTTTTTTTGTTAGTCTTTCATTAGTTTTTCTTGTGTTGATAAATATCTGATGGTATTCTGAAAGAATGGTGATAGAAGTAGCTGTGTTATTATGTTTCCTGCAAAAAGTTCTGTTCCTGATGTGCCTGTGCAGATACAGGATCTAGAATCTACATTCCTGCACCTAAGCCTCACGTCACTGTATGATATCAATTTAAGGTGCAGCATGTGGCTGGAGAAGTGCAAATGGGTGGATGCTTTGGGAAATTGGGACAAATTGTCCAGTAACTTTACAGTGAGGTTAACTTCGATGAGATATAAAGAAAATGTGCTTTAGTATGTCATTTCATAGTGTATGAAATAAAATTATTCAGAAATGTTGCCTATATGTCACCAATCATGATGATTGGAACTATTTAAATCAGGGTAGCTCTCTCTGTGCCTTTTCTTTTTTTTCCCCCCCTTTTAGATATGTTTTTAATGTAGCCCAGTAAGCCATTATTGAATTTTTTTCATTGTGAATAATTAGTTTCTACAGTTTTTTGAATACATTTGCTAGGGGAAATATTGATTACATTAATTGATATGATTAATTGTGGGAATGACTCTATTTGTATAGATAACTTCTGGCTRAAGGAAGGCATTTTTGACTGCCAGCAAGACTGAAATGTGTTGTTCTAGAAAATTAATTGTTCCCTACTGTTCTGCTGTTCTGAGATTTCACGTGACCTGGAAGAGTTGCCTGCCTGTTCMTCTAGTATTCCAATTTTATCAAATTCTTTCTTTCTTTTAGTTCACTTCTGCTAATCTTCGGTTTCTGATCTGTTATTCTGATTGTTACTCAAGAATTCAGTGGGCTGATCTCAAAATGCTGTGTTATTAAGAGTAATACTGTGAGAGTTAAAACAATTTGAGATGAAATTTGTCGATGTTAGAAAACGTGTGTTCTTAGTTATATTTCATCTTCTCCATATTCAATTACTTATCCTTTTCTAAACTCTACTACCAGGATTTGTTCAAAATACTGTAACTGTGTTTTTTAGATTAAAAAATAATTTAGTTGTCTTTCAGTAAATACATAGCTAGAGTTTTGTATTTGACATGTTTTAAAATGTTGGACTCTGTGATACAGTTATTATGAAATCCTGATGTGGTCTTTCAATATTCACTTGCAGAAAGTTTGGTGTTGTATTTACTTTATTGAGAAAAGAGTGGTGAAACAAGGAGTTAAGTCTTAGGCTAGAGCTTCTMCACTCTAGCAACCTCTAACTGCCAGTTGTTATTTTTTGTTGTTTACCAATATTATATGGCTAAGAATTGAGTTTCACAATAACATCTAGCCAGGCTGAGATTTTTTACTGTCCCTCAAAGGTGTCACCACAATGGTCATAACCCAGAGAGGGTGGCACCTGCTCTTTGCACCCACAGTGCTGCTTGCAGATGTGCTGTGCASTGCTGCAGYTTTTTAATTGTTTTAGTCTGAAGTRGAATTGAGAGGATTTCTGGAGGCAGATACAGTGTTATAAGGCTCAGATCTGGAAACCAGTAACAATCAGCAATTTCAGGCCACAGGAAGAATGTGTTTCACTGAGGTAAATGGAAGTGAAGTGGTGTGGAGATGAAGTCCTAGGGAAGAAGCATAAATTCATTTTGGAGACATATTTCCTGACCACTGTGRAAAGTTTTACTTGCCTAAAGGCTTAATAAATAAATAAAAAAAGCCAGTGAGTCTATTTGTTCCATAAAACAGATGTGCAGCTCTGTGTGTGTCTGTGTGACAAGGTTATACCACTATGAAATTCYAGTTTATTTTTCCTCTCATCAAAATCAGTGGGGTAACTGAAAGAGGGGAGAGTGTTTGGTGTAAAGGTAGAAAGGTATCATCCAAGAGTGCTCTRAATTTGGTGTTGTAAGAGACACTGAACAAAGTCATCACCAGGTTTTTGGATTGTCYTCCTGAGTGGTTATAACAATAATGTCAAAATCAAGTGTTAAAAATGCTTTTAGCAGCAGCAAGGCTATAATGTGGAATAAAGCAGGGGAAAATCGGAATGATGACTTCAATATAAAAATGAACATGATAGCTGTGAAAATGATAGGGAAGTGGAAAGCTGTTACTTTGAGGAGATCAATACAAAAACATTCAATAGAAGCTGACAAGAGAAGTGAAAGCTTTTTGCTAGAATAAGATGAATATAAATCAGAGACAAATAAAATCTGACCCATAAATGAGGGATTGCTGAATGCATACAATCGATTGTAAGCAAAGATTGATATGTAAACAAATGCAATACAATAACACCAAAAAAATTAAAGATATTAAAAAATAGGGTTCTTGCAAGAATAAGATTAAAATGCAAAATAAGTAAAATAGAGATCATTGCATTGGAAAGATAGTGTAAATAAGAATAATGCTATGTAAAAGTACCTTTTTCTTTTATTAATATGATTTTAATTTGTTTAACCTTCTCATTGAAACGTGCTGTTATTTGGTCACCTTGTGGCAAATGTTTAGTTCTTTCTTCTTTCTTGAATAGCTTTTGTTAATTATTGCAAGTCCCAGGAAGGTGCTAGGGAAGTGAAGGAAGTATTTTGGTATRGAGTTTTAAAGAATATTGTATGCATCCTTGGAAGGGGAAGATCMACATTCTTATTCTCCACATCATCTCTTTTCAGTGTCTTTTTTTGGGTTTTTCTTTTATTTTTTTATATGAGACTATTGCAGAAAGTCTCATAAAGTCACATCTGCTGTGCAGAAAGTCACGTCTGCTGTGTTCAAGAAATTCRGGACCAAACGTCAAGTCAAGATGAGTTTTGAGTGTCTCCAAAGATGAAGGCACAGCTTGAGAGTTAAAAATCTTAGACAGTTCTTTTAGYTTAGTTTTTTATAAATAATTGAATCCTTTGTCTCAAAAGAATACACTGTTTGATAGTACTGATTAGAGTGGGAAGCACAAGAGAAAGCTTTCTGGAMCTTTTGTTTCAGTAGAGTTGAAGAAAATTAAGATGTTCCATGTTAATAAAGTTGCAAGACAATATTGACCTAAAAGAATATCTGCCTTTCTTCCACCACCCTATCTGCTCCTTCAGAGGCTTTTGCAAGGGTGCTCTAGAAATTTCCTGTTAGAAAATACAACATCACACTGTGTTTGGTGAAAGGTTGTTATCTGGGGTTTTTGGAGCCATAACTGTAATGACGCAGTTRGTTTCAGGAGATGTATGTCAGTTCTTTATGGCACTGATAAGTAATTTATTTGCTGTTCATGTTTCAAACTGACTCCTCTGAAAGTTGTTTTGACTTYTTAAGACTAGTATTGAGTACTGAAAAATAATTCAAATATCACCAATCTATGCAGATAGAGATACAGAAAAGGAAAAAAAAAGGTATTACAGTAACCTTTCTTGAACTCTCARTAAGGGACTGATTGTTGCTGAACTAAATTCATCCTTTATCTCTGAAGATTAGAATTGTAATAGTGCAGAGATTTCTTTGCTGCTTGCTCAGATAAGTTGTTTGATTTATGGTCTCTCATTAATGATCCATTAGTATTTTTCATGCATTGTGGTAGTTAAACTTTCAAAAGACAGAAATATTGCTTGAGTGTTTCAGAGCAGGGGGTCAGCATGAAGTCACTAAAGTGAACTTTGGGGCAGATGAGCATTGTCATGCCCCATCCCTGGAAGTCTCCAAGGCCAGCCTGGATGAGSCTCTGAGCAACCTGGGCTAGTGGAAAGTGTCCCTGCTCATGGCAGGGGGTTGGAACCAGAGGATCTTCAAATCCCCATCCAACCCAAACCATTCCATGATTCCATGATTATATAGTGGTCTAAAGAAGAGCAAACCAGAGTTCCTGCATTAGAGCTTTGGCCTGTTTTTCTGTTAAATACACTCTGAAGACCTAATAAATAATTAAAGGCTGGCAATGCTGATAGTGGCTGACAGGGATCAGTTTTGCTACTCACACTGGAGGGAAAATCCTCCCACCTAGCATTCCAATGTGCATTAATATCAGGGAGAATACTGATATCACTAAATCTGTGKTTTTGTGTTGCTGATATATCTGCTGATTCAGTTTTTACTAGGAGATGCCACTGAAGAATGCATTATTTGCAATATTTAGGGTAATACAATGCTAATTAAATCAGTGAATATAGCCACTGGATGGAATGGTGAATTATATCCTGATTTCAAACCCAAAAATTCTAAAAAAGTAAAATGTTATTTTTTGCATTTTTTCAGAGACAACTAGCAAATATTCCAGTTTTATGGGGTTTTTTTAAATAATTATTTCCATTTTTTATTTTATTTTATCCTTAGCACAGTCTCGCTAGATGCAAACACTGAAAGCTCGAGGCAGATGAAGCAAGATCATGAGCAAAATATGAATTGCTGGAATGGATAATGAAAGCCTCGAGTAGGGCTGAATGCAACCTGAGGCAAAATTAAGCAGTTTTTTATCCCAGCTTCTTCCCACTCTAGTGTGAGAAATGTTTTTTTTGTCTCATCCATAGATTGAACTGCTTACTCTCTGTTTTTGAAAACATATTTTATATGTATATGTACACATATCTTTACCATGTATTTACAAAATTATTTGATATATAATTAAGATTATRTTGAATATTTAAAATCTATTTACCTGAAAATTATGTATATATGCTTTTAAAATATTTTTATATGTATTTGCTTATTTGATGAGGGAAAATTGTACAAAGTACATAATTTTTTAAAGATTCTTTTTGTGCACATCTGCAAGTAGCTCAGTTTTAGTTGATTATATAGAGTTACTGTTTTACTTCCCATTTCCTTTCAGAAAAAACAGAGCTAATTTTTCAGATAATTTCATTAGACACTTTCTGATTCTCTCACAAATACTAATCTTGACTTACTTTCTCAAAACATTGCATTTTTTCCTTCCAAATTTACATCTCCCAATATTTTTTTTTCATTTTTTTGATATGTCAGTATGTATCTGCAGAGAACACACCTGTTCAGCTAATTTTTTCATGACTATCTCTTCATTTGTGCACCAAGTTCATTCTTGCACCTCTTTTCCTTGAGCTCTTCCATTTATAGTCAGTTGAGTTTCCTTCAGTTTTCAGAAATAGTCCTTAGTTTGGTCTGTCAGAAATTACAGGGAAAGAGAGGTCAGAGGCAGAGGGATGTTCAGTAGCTGTTTTTACTTTTTCAAAACTGGGAGGACAGTAGGGAATTGAAGAGTATGGCAGAATTCTGCAATAACTTCTGTTTTGCTGCTGATAGAGTTCTTTATTCAGTCCCGTTCATGTTTAATACATTGGGTCTTAATTCTCATTTTAAAATTTTCAAGACGTGAAAGATTCCYACCTATTTGATTAGATCATGCTTAACAAAACTGAATCATTATACATTAATAATGAACTAATTAATCGTGACAAATTGCATAGCTGCAGCATTTGTCTCTTCCATTGCCTTGCCTTGGGGGTTACACTCTTCTCAGCAGATGATGGATAACGTGTCTGCTTTTTCAGTTTGTTGGATGTTGTCACAGAGTGTGAACTGGATGCCTTTGACAGTATTTTCTGCTTTGCTGTGGCATAAGCTGTCAAGAAGGGAGACAAGGGATAGATACCTGATGATTACTCACTAGGTCATGCGCCTGAAATCTCATTTTGCAAGAAAGATTGTCTTTGGCTATGAAAAAAATTGTCTTTGGTTAGTCCTACAATGTTTCTTTAAATGTTGTCCCTGAAGCAAGCTTGTTGGAGCTTGTTATCCAGAACATTTATATCTTGCCAGTTTCTATCTCTCCCTTATAGATAACTGAAGTAAAAAAAAAAAAGTTTTTTGTCTGTTTCTGAAAAAAATATGCATGTTTTATTATAATAAAAGAAGTATTTTTACATTTAATATTATTTCCTGACTTCAAAATAAATAATTTTGGGCGGTTGTTTTTTTTGTTGTTGTTTTTGTTTGTTTGTTTGTTTTGGGGGTAGTTTTTTGTTTGTTTGTTTGTGGTGTTTTATTTGGGTTTTTTTGTTTGTTTTTTGGTTGGTTGGTTGGTTTTGGTTGTTGTGGGCTTTTTTGGGAGGTTTTTTTGGGTTTGTTTTGTTTTGGTTGGGGATTCTTTGTTTGTTTTGGTTTTGGGATTTCTCTTTGGGGGGGTGGTGGGGTTTKGGGKKTTTTTTTTGTGTTTGTTTTTATATTCTGCCAATGATAGGAAGCCTGAAGATCAAAAATAATAAAAAAAMCCCCTACAGCTCATTTGCATGTTATGCACTGGAATAACATAGCAGCGGCTTTAGTGAAAATATGTCCACTTGCAATAGGTAGGAAGCTGGTCATTAGTCTAACAGAATATTTCTATCAATGAAGCAGCTGGTTTTCAGATAAGAAGTTCATTGTTAAGCATGTTTACATGTTAACATGTTGTTTGTATGTCTATAAAAATACGTGTTTTGTTAGTTTGTTATCATGCTCAGGCCCATCTTGTTAAGCAAGTTGTGTCCTCTCCTTGCAGTTAGAATAGAAGATATTGCTATGTTCCAAATACATCAGCTGCTACAATTAAATGAAAATTGTGAGGTGACAGTGTGCATGAGACAAAGTGACAGTCTTGAGTGTATGAAGTTAAGTGTTGCCAATTGACTGTGAGCTTCTTTGCCATTGGAAAGCAAGTTGTTCTCACTCTCAGCTACCTAATTTATGTGACCATTATTGCTTCGYGAGAGCTGGATGTGTCTATGTTAGGACTGTAATTCATATCAGAAATGCCCTTTATAAGAAAACAGTTTGGCCCAAGTTACTGCAGCTGATGCTGCTGAGCCACCTCAGAGAGCAGGAGCTGGATTTCCCCCTGATGCAGCCTAACCCAAGCAGAAGATAAACTCTCACAGTGCCCCTGGCCCACATCTGCTGCTACTGCCCATTCAGGCTGCAGCACAGGGCAGGTGGAGCAGAAAATAAAATCTCCAAATCCTGTATATCAATATTGCAATTCCAGCAGCAGCTTTTTCAATATACATGGCTGATTCCATTGCCCTGCACTTCAGGCTGATACAGATGAAGTCTCTGAAGCCAGAGTGCTGTTAGAAAAGCAAATTAATGAGTTTCTCATAAGAAGCTTTCTGTTGCTTAATTGGTTCTTCTTGTAGTTGGGGTTTGGTGGTTTTGTGGGGGGCTTTTTTTTTTTTTTCCCTGAAAGTTATATCAAAACAAAACAAAACAAAACAAAACAAGGGTCTTTCCTCTTCATTTTTTGAAACAGTTGCTGCAACAGGATGTTAGAAGATTGGGCCATTATTTCCCTGAGTACATCCTGAATTGATGCAGAATGTCAGAGCACAGTGGGATTTAGCAGGTGCTGAGCTGCTGATATTCCATTTTTCCTCTTTCTTTTATCGAATATGAAAGTTAAACRTGTAGAAATGCCTGTAAGAATGAGTCTGGAATTTGGTTTATTTCATTATATCATGTGACTCCTACACTTTATTTTAAATCCAGATTCATACTCTTATATCCTCTTCCTTTATCCTGGGAAATATGGCACTCTGTATCCTTACTCCCTGACTTTTGTTGAAAATAGCTGCTTAAATACTCTATGGCTTCAGGGTTTTGTATAATATATTCTTAAATAATTTGTTTCCATATGCATTTTTCCCTCCATAGCAATTGCTCCAGCTGCGTCTGTATTTCCTTAACACATTGTTCTCTCCCTAGTATTGGAAACAATCCATACAGAAGCCTTTAGAAACCTCAAACTCAGCAGCTTCTCTAATTTTAAAAGCTCTGTTTATGCAGTATTTACTCATTCAGGATGGATTATGTGCCTCAGTTAAATATGGGAGGCTAAAGTAACTAAAATGTAGCACACTTTAGGCCATTAGGGTWGGTATTTATAACAAGATAAAATTTCTTCTTAAACAGTAAAGTAGATGGAAGATAAGATGCCTTTCTTCATCCCATTCCAGTTTTCTGCAGTTTTACTGCCTTGTCCTGTGGGTTTATATTCACAAAGTAAATTAAAAACAAGGAGACCTTCAGCTGATGCYCAGGGAGGCTMCTTGGAACAGAGGCTAGACAGAGTTAAAGGAATAAAGTAGGTGTTTATTAAAAGGCCTTCAAAGGACACACCTTGGGCAGTACAAGAACCTGGCCATGGCTCTACCCCAGAAGGACCCAAGATGGAYGACCAGTCCCGAATTTTCACACTTTTATAAGTTTTGCTCCATTTACAAGTTAGGGTAAATTGTCCAGTTACAGCTTCAGGTTATGAAGTCCTATCCTCCCAGTTTGCTCTCCTCAGTTTKCGGTTGTTTATAATTGTTGGGTCTGGAACTGCAAGAGTGTCCCTGGTTCTCAGGCTGGAAAAGATTTATTTTATCTAACTAAGCTGTGAAGAGAACTTGCTAACACTTTATATGAAGTTCAGAGTTACATACTAATGCAGTACAGAATCTGGAAATATGAAAGCTAAAGCTTAAGGCATCGTTTAAAAACAGCGCATGTTTTTAAAATTTATTTTTGTCTGGACATTGTAGAACAAAGAACTTCTATAGTGAGTGATTAAAGCAGTGAATAGAGAAAATTCAGATGAATATATACTCATGAGAGTACCCATGACATGGAAGCAGACAAAAACAACTACAAAGAAGCTTAATTTTACTGTGCTCTCAAGGATCCTTTTGAATTTTTTTATTATTTCAAAGGCGTTAGGATTCTTATGAAGTGATTTATAAGGATTTTTTTTTTCTATTTTCTTAAAACATCTAAAGCAATAAACCCCAACTCCTAATATTGCCATCTGCTTATTGGATCAGACTGACAAAATACTGTGTACAGAGRGAGTATCTGAACACTGCAGGGTTACAGTATTTTGAAGATGAAGGATGAAATCAGTTCCCTGGACAGTAAAATTTTTGTCATTAACTTCAGGGAGGCCAGGATTCACTCTAAGAATGGAACACAGTTTGGCATCTCTGAAGAACAGCACTGGGAGTCACTGTATCCTTCCTCATAGTGTAAATGCTACAGAAGAAAAAAAATTCCTTTTTGTAAAGGGACAGGGAAGGTCTTTATAGCAAGAATTAGAAATGTCTTCAGAGTGAAAAGCACTTCTGTTTATACATTCAATAAGCTTTCAACTTTCAGTACTCTCTAGCCCTGTGATCTTTAAGAGARAAGTGTTTTATTCACAGTCCCTCTATATAATCTGAAGAACAACACCAAACCACACTTACTTAACAGTTGAGGTACAATACCTATGTACAAGAATAGCAATTTCTGTTCTGTTTTTATTATCTGAGAAAGCATAATATAAATGCACATGGTAAAGATTTTCATCTTGGAGAGAGGGGGATTTTTTTCTTGGGTAGTTGAATTKAAGAAAATATCAGACCACTTTCTCTTTGGACTAGCCTTTGACTAATAACAAGAAGAAAAACAGCAAAAAGTAATGCTTGTGGRAATTTCATTATTTTTAATTCTCAAGACTCATCCATTGGAATATTGATCTGGTTTAGGGCAAATTTGGGAGGAAACTTCCAAAGGGGTCCCTGTAGAAAGCAGATTCAAGTGGCCCCTCTTCCAACTGGTTTGGGAAAAGATTT
>QVAJ01000349.1:399285-426023 GCA_003546035.1 Mixornis gularis
GGGTGCAGTGTCTGCAAACAAACTCTGCTCTTGTCCTCCCTTCGCTCTCAGAACCAGTCTTAAATAGTGCAGAACTTAATATCCAGCATAAACAGAACAGACAGTTGGGGATACAAGCATCACAAAGTCACCCCAGGASAAATAYTGATGAGGAACAGGAGCTGTGACATCTTTACCAGCTCAGGTGATGAAACTGACCTTGTCTCATCATCATTTTTCTCACRTTTCCTGCTTGTGCACTGTATTCCCCTCACACATAGATTTCTGTTGCCAGAGATATATTTAAATAAAATAAACCAGCCTGCTATTTCTTAATATTTCATATATATGGGGATTAGATTAGAATCCATTAACCAAATCCTCTGTATTACTTTAATATTTCTTAAAATATATGTTCTCCATTTATTACCTATATAAGAAAATATTTTTACAGTACACAATTTTAATTAATTTTAATATTTTATAATATAGACAACATGTATGTACTCTATTTAGAAATATATATGAAGTCAATATAAGTATCCATTGTTTATTTGCAAGCATTTAATATTCATTAATGAAAGATAAGTGGTTTTACTTCCAATTTTTTTTCTGCCATTAACACTGTATAAAAGTACATTTTTGTGGTTGCTAAACTTAAGCTTCTAAATGAACATTTTCTTTGTAATAAAGAGTGACATATCAGAGTAGGACAGTTTTTTCTTGACAAATCSAATTCTTAACCTACCTAGTCCATGTCATTCCTTTAATAAACTGATCAAGCTCAATCTTAAAAACCTGGGCTGCTTGCTGTTATCTCATAGCAAAAGACCATTTTAGGACATTCTGCTCTAAAAGAGACCTTCTAATTKCCTTTTCTAATTTATTCTCAAGTACTTTCTACCCATTTGTTGTACCAGTGCCATCCTTGCTCTTACATACTGTTTTTGAGCGTGCGCTTGCTTTCTGACTCATTTTTCAGGTTTCATCACTGAACCTCTGTCTGCTTTCAGAGGACAGGTTTTCTGTTCTTCATATTCCATCTTAGTGGCCATTTTCAGCATTTTATCCACTTGCAGTTCATCTCCTTGTCATGATGGACGAAACAAATTTACAGAATCCCAAGCAATATGATGAGTGGTCGTTCTTTAATTTACATTATTTTATTTAACACTTCTCTATTTTTGCTGGAGATACGTGTGCTTTCCAGTTTACCATGGCTGGGGAGAGGATAGAAGGAAATGTTGATGGATGTTATGCATGTTGTAAGAAAAACTGTAAGAACTTTTTAAGAGGTGATCTACATGAAACCACCCATGATAGCATCCAGTTCTGAATTAACTGTTTTCAGACTACAATTGAAACAAAATATGATGGAAAACAGCAAAATAATAAAACAACAAACAAACAAACAAAAACCCTCAACCAAACAGAAAGCATGAATTAAGAGAGCATTTTTGCATGAGTTTGTCTGTTCCTAGTCCTTTTCCTCCTCACTTAACCCAGCTATTGCTTGGGATTTACTGATCTTTTAAGGTGCTCTAGTGATTAGAAAGTTATTGAAGTGGTGGTACTGTGGCAGAATGATGACGGAGTTTAGTAAATTATTCCAGAACAGCATTTGCAGACAGTCTTTTGATTGGTTTTATTTGGTTTTGTTAACACCTAATTAATTGTTTTTACAGAGAGAACTCTTCATTAAAGATCAAGCATATCTCTGTAGTTACTTTAATTTGAATGTCACTAGRATGTCCTTTGAAATGCTAACAAAAAATTAGAGCAAAGTGAAGGAAGAGCAGAGTTAATAAATGAAATATGTGGGTGTTTTTTTGATATTTAATCCCTTATATTTCCCTAAAAATCATCTCTGTATTTTTTGGGTTTTTTGTTTGTTTGTTTTTAAGAAGKAATTATTTCCAAATAGAGACCCTACTTTGAAGTAATCTGTAAAACTAATAGTGAATAGTATAATTATTATTTTATAGTAATAAAATAATAAAGATTTAGCAGGTTTTTAGACTGTGCATATCTCTACAAAATCTGAAAAGTCCTCTAGAGCCACTCTAATGAACAGTATCTTTCACACATTTTATSTTCTTGCCATCTTCCCAGAAAATAACCTTACAGCATTGTATGGTTGACTTTAGGTATTATTCCATTCTGAAMTACATCCTGGCATATTTTGAGATAAGAGGAAACAAGGACTCTACATGTAAGATGCACAAATGCTGCTGTCAGCAATGGGTTGCAGTTTAGAATATGGGTGTCTTTAGTGTTTTGTAGACATAAACAACTTGTTGGAAAATTATGAGTGTGTACTAAAGAGTTCATGTCTCTGTGTTGTATTAACTCTTTTTTGTTGAACTGTAATAGAAGCTTATTTCCATCTTCTGTTCCTGACATTTCATTTTTATTCTCAGTTCCTTCTCTTGGGTGTTATTTTAATATGATTTTACTTATTGTACASACAGATTGTGCTTCTCTGGCTGTCAATACATGGCAGCAAAGCCAGGCGGCACACAACATATAGTACTGCTAATTAATTTACTTGATTTGACACAGACACAACAGTATTCTAGACTTCAGTGACTTCTTCATGGAATTATTTATAGAAGTGTCTGGGACATAATGTCAATTATCTAATGAGGAGTGGAAAAGTTCATTTAAAGAAAAAAGTACATGACATTTTATCATTTATGTTTTTAATTGCGAGCTTAAAATATCTACTCTATAGATCTAGAAATTATTTGATTTGGTAATTACTCCATATATTAAAAATTGTATTTTAATACTTTGGTTTTATTCACTATGAAATGTATACTACCCAAACAGTTCTGATTATCCAGTAATTTTAAATTATGATATGTTGGAATATGGAAATGCTTCTTGCAAAGAAAGATTTTGTAACAAATATGAAGTTAGGTAATATGTACAAGATCCAGCAGAGCATCACGTAAAGCAGTGACCTATCCAATTGGAAATGCCACTATATAAGAATTGTTTGKTAAATTCAAAGACCTATTTTTGCTTTTCCACCTTTTCTTTGAGTGAAAAGGATGTATTGCCTTKGCATTTGTATGTATTTGTTCTGATAAAAGTTGAGAGTCCAGAAGAGAGGGTGGATAAAATACTACCCAATTCCCTTATCTTTCAAAATTTTGCTATTACTCTCCTTTAACTGTTTTCTAATGAATTGTGAAGTTTCTTTCTATGACTGCTTTGAGTTGGACACTTTCCTATGGTTTTGTATAAAAARCATAAATATCTAAATTCAGGTTTCCAATGCCATTCAAAGGACCAGTCACTGGAGTCGTCACTATAAATTTTGGAGTCACTATAAATCTTTTCTTTGTTTTGGCTTTTTTGCTATTGCAAGAGAAAAGAAGCTGGCTTATAACTTTATAATCTAAATTCAAAGGGTTGAAGTTCAAGTTACTGCTGGAACAGTTCTTGAAATTATGTTTGGGAGTTACATAGAAAATGCACGTGTTTGTGTGTATATACATGCATATCTGCATACTTATAAAGACACACRTATGGATAAGCCAGTGCAAAAATCTAATTTAAAAGTACCTTGAAATAAAATGTCCATTCCTTCCTAATCCCATGTAAGAGAAGACAGAAATGCAACTTTCCAGTGACAGTGAAGAGTGAATAAAATTCTGTGTAATTAAACATAAACATGAAGGATTGTAATCATTAAAAAAATTACTGAAACACACAAGTCACAAAACTGGTTTATACCTTCAGTAGAGTTTTTCTATTATCTGATGAGCATGGCTGGAGATGGAAGCGTCAGTGTCTGCACACACATAAGCAAAAATACGCACTTGGAAAAGTATTGTCACTCTTTGCCCACTTCTAAATACCATAATATTTGATTGAAAATGGATATTTAAATCATAACAATTACTACTCGGTGTTATCTTTAAATGAATCAATGGGTCAACTTCATTAAGCATGATATGGAAGGGTAATGCATTCCGGACATTAAAAGGAGATTAATGAACTGCTTAGGAGCTCCCTTCTCTTCTCCCCTGKGTCTGTGTAGCTGCCATGTCAGGGAACAGCAGCTCACATATCTTCAGATATAGAAAACAGCTCTCAGGCTTTTCAAATGAAGCTGTTCTCTGTCTTGCATGCAGGCCAGAGCCTTTACATTGAATAAATCATCAGAAGAGTGTTCCAGTTCTTTTAAAGAAGGCACAGCAGTTCTCCCTATTTTTTATTGATTGCACTTGTAGGGGAAAATTGAATCTATTCCTTGTCAAGGCCCCTAAACCTCATATCATAAAGAAGGAAGAAAAAAAGAATTGAAAAGATGGATGGAGTTCAGTCGAATTAGCCACAAAGAATGATCTTTCATATTGTGTGATGATGAATTTTATTTTTTCATCTTGCTTGTATCTTTTGAAAGGTAGCAGCTGATGTACTCTGAAGTAGTAATCTTCAAAGACTTCTGTTAGCAGAATAGAAAATAAGCTTATTGGAGAGTTTTCTCCAACTGGATTTTCTGCCAATTATCAGTCAAAAGCTCTTTCCTATATGTAAGTTAACTCAAGGAAAGATAAGTAGATACACAGAAATGTGACTGTAATACCTCTAAACATTTCATTTAGTAAAACACTTTTTTTTTTTTTTTGAAACAGAAAATAAATTTTCACTATATAAATGAGGTTAATATAAACTATCTCTCCAATTAGGATATTCTGACAGGTGCTATGTTCTCTACTATGAGCTAATTGAAGTACCACAGCTTTGATTTTTATGTGCCAATTGAGAATCAGGATATTTTATAAGGAATCATTTGATGGATAGTTTTTTGCTGATTAGGACTGGGTTTGCTTGGTTTTCTTTGGAAATTTTCAAATCCATTGCTGTAGGCTTTAAATCAGAACTCAGGTATTGGTTTGAAGTTGCCTATTACCAGTGATATTGCATTCCAAAAAGAAAAAGGGGGAAAAAACCCCAAGGACTTGATTTACACTTTGTTTTTCAAGATGCAGGGTGTATGCTTTAGTAGAAGAGGAACATTAATAGAAGCTGTGGAAAAACACTTAGAAAAAGAAACCATTCAAACTAAAATTCCCAGCACCCTTTTCCTCATTTATTGATTATTGGATTAGTTAACACAGATGTGGATACATTCTATATCAAGTATGCTTTTAGATGGAATGGAAAAACCCAACCAACAACAAAAACAACAAAAACAAAAAAGAACAGTTTGCTAGTTTGAATTGCAAATAGCAAACTGCTCCAAAATGATTGTTTTAATGATCATACAATCATTTATTTGCGTATCAGTCCCACAAAATAAACTGTGTTTCTGTTCCAAACACAGTTTTTTTTGTCATAAGGATAAATTGAATTAAGAAGAAGGTGATATATGTTGAGCCTGTCATGTGTTATGGTTTATTACAGAAGTGAGACTTGGGCACTTAACTGCGAGTTTCTGGAGTGCAGGAATATCTGGTAGTGCCTGGGAACAGATATATTGCAAACTGTTTGTAGCCTTTTCCCAGATTTATTACAGTTTCCTTCTCTTAAGATGCTCTGTTTTTGTTGCTTTTCTTGAATTCCACATTATTTATTTTTTTAATTCCAGTTTCATGTCTTGGGCCATTTGAGGGTTTTGGTTTTTTCCCCTTGCTGCAAATTCTTGGATTTTTTTAGGCTGTTGTATTTGTCTCCAGGAGAAAGTTATAGAGGAGGAGGAGGAAGGAGAAAGTGGGACATAAATAATATCATAAAACTCTTAAATCTCACTGTGAAGCATCACTTCCCCACAAATATTACACGCAAGATCTAGAAATCCCTATCTCTTATTTTATAGCCTAATCTCAAAAAGTCTAATGAAGTGCTAAAATTATCAGTTCTAGTATATGGATTTGGCAGTTCAGTGTTTAGTTATTTTACTATTTGTAGACCGTCTCTTTTTTTTTTTTTTGTATGTATTTATTGTAGACATATATTTGCATATATATGACTGTGTATGTGCTATGGTGTGTGCATACATCAGTAACTCTTTGCAATACATTTTTGTGTGATATTACAATCATAGAATCACAAATTATGCTAAGTGAGAGCAGACCCATCAGGATCATTAAGTCCAGYTCCTGGCCCCACACCCTGTGCCTTTACAGCATTGTCCAGATGCCTCTGGAACTCTGTCAGGCTTGGTGCTGTAATCACATCCCTGGGGAGCCTGTTCCAGTGCTCAGCCACCCTCTGGATGAAGAACCTTTCCCTGATGCCCAACCTAAACCTTCCCTGACACAGCTCCCCGCTTTCTTCTTGAGTCCTGTCACTGGTCACAAGAGTGAAGAGATTAGTACTTTTCCCTTTGAATAGGAAACGGGAACACGAAAGGAAACAAAATCAAGCTGAAAATATCCTGTCTATCTAAGTGACAGACCTTCTAATGTCTTAATGGAGCCACTTCTGGAAGCAAGATCTGAAACAAAAGTCAAGTTTAGAAAGTCCGTACATAATCTGTAATTGCACAGCAGGTCAAATGGGATCTAAAGCATAATTGAACAGCAACCATTTAAAAATTATAATTAACATCTCATGGTGCCTCCGGGAATTTTTCTTCTTTAAGTAAACATATATTTATTTATAATTACCTACTTGACAACAAGAGAGGTATATAATACACGCTTATTGCTTGCAGGAAATCTCAAGAGTTGGAAATTTAATTTGATATTTCTTCAGAAAGCTATCTCTTGAGAGAGTAATATCTTAAAATTACTCTGAGAAAAACAGATAAACCTTTCTGGAAAATACATGGTGTAGCAATTTTCTCCTTAACCTTTAAAAGCAAGCCTATAAAATTTAATGTTGTGATCTCATTTCTTTAGTACCTTTTAAAAGCCTTACTTTGGAAATGGGCTGTAAACTGTTAACTTTCCATCCATCCTTGTTTTTATCTTTTTTTTTTTATTGTAGCAAGGAGATAGAAAGYGGACATACCAAATTTTGCTCTGTAATGCCACTCAGGTGCCTTAAAGGTGAACTGATTTTATTTCAGCTTGATTTGCCCATTTGCAAGAGAAGATGAATTTTCTTTCCTGTGTGCAATACCATAACGTAAGCAGGAGCTCTATGACAAGTGGCAGTTTTCATTGGATTTATGCAATTGGATTTATTTACATCGTTAGCTCCTTTAAAAAGTTGTTTTTTTTTCCTCTAGGTTCCTTTCCACTCTTGGCTTGCTGATCTAGGTGTTTCAATTTAAGAAACGGTGCTTACAATCCCAGCATGCAACACAAAAGAAAGAATTAGTGACTAAATCATCAAAAAGCCTTTGCTTTTCAAAAATAAACGTTCATTTTAAATTGCCTAAAATTGGGGGAATAGGGGGGGGAATTAATGAAATACTTACAACTGATTGAGGTGAAAACTTGATTTATTATAAGCTATATCATAAGGTGTTTTGGGTCACAATAAAATTTCATTGATTACTCAGTGTAGTCCATTGATTCTTTAGTGTAGTAGTGTCCATCATTTAATGCTCAATTTTAAAGTTTCCCAATATATGTCTTTCTCAAGGAGGTATAGAACATATTAAAACATCCCATATTGGATTTGTTATATAAACTATTTGATTGGTTAAAACAAGTATTGGTACAGGACAACTTTATGAATGCAACTTTCTGTGTAAATGGCAACATAGTGTTTAGCTGAAATATGATTTTTCTTGTATTTTAAGTTAATTATGGAGTTGACCCAACTCATAAGTGTTAACATTTACTTTGCTGTCCTTACTGTCAGGGCCCAGATCAATGAACATCAAGATCTTTTTAGTGCGTGCTAATGAGCACTGCTGTTCATGCAGCCCCACCTTAAAACCAGCAATGACTCATCAGTGTCTTTTTCCCATGTAATCCTTTCTGAAAGGGAAATCTTTGTTACATTTATGTTATACCTCCTTTTGTTGATGTCATTCTACTTGTTCCTATTACGTGCATTGTAATTAGCGAGCATCAACTTTATATGCTTGCATTTATTTCTCTATTAACAGTCTATGACTGGGAAGTGTAGTTAGAGTGACATCTCAGAAATGAAGTATTTGTAGAAGATACTGTCTGTGCAAATAAACCAAGAGTCATGGCGTGCAAATAATGCTACCAGAAGAAGAGAGTGTGAGGAATTTAAAGAGAATGTGCAAGGAAAGGAAGTGTGTTTCTTAAAATTTAATTTCTGGATTAGTTAAATTAAATCTTACTGCTTTCTCAATATTCCAGCTTGTTTTTTGTATCCATTGCTTCCCATGTCAGGATATGACTTTCTAATAACAAATTTGTTTTGTGTTTGACAGCAACGATCGTGTTAAATGAGCTCAACTGGACTGCAGCTCTGGATGACGTGTTCAAGAGGAACAGGGAAGAGGACCCCACTTTATTGTGGCAGGTTTTTGGTAGTGCCACTGGCCTCGCAAGGTATTACCCAGGTAACTGAGCTGTCCTAGACAACTGTCCTGTGCCATAGATTGCATTAAAAATATTATCTGCGAGCAGTGAAATATAACTAAAAATTGCCTTTTTACATAGGCACAGTTTCTTTATATCAGAATTACACATTCAAGGACTGTGAACTTATTCTGACATAAAGCTAGTATGAGAGGGAAGGAACTGGGAATGAAATACATAATTAGGATTTTCTTTTTCAGTAAGATAAACAGAAGATTATGTCCTTTGAGAAGCTGAAGAGTTTAATTTGATATTTTCTATTTTTTTCTATATCTTGTGTAAATAATCACTTGAATATTTGCAAGTGAGATTTTTGTACTTGTCTACTTTTAAAGATAGTGACCTGGAAAGTCAACATACAATCATATTTAATGTCAGTGAAAATGTGAGTGCACCATGCTGTGTTCATTTCTGTCTGACAGGTACATTTTTGCTATTAGAGCTAAGATCAATTCAGTTTGGTTACTTCTGCCAGCATCTGTTTCACCAGTCAAAGAATCCCATCACTTGATCACACTAATTAATTTAAATAGATGCATATTTTACTGTATTTAGATAATGAGTGGCCTGAATTTTATTTTTGTTGTTTTCTATTTAATGGAAAGCCTTGTTTTATGGCAAGGCCTGTGCTGCTGCTGCTGTTAAGTGATGCTCTTATCAATGCCTGAATAATGTGTCCACTGCACACAAGACAGTACTGGACACATTATTCAAGTTGTGTGAAGCATGTTGACTAATGCCTACAGCTGCCTAAGGAGGAATTCTGAGAACCTTTCTCGTCTGTTTATACAAGATTGTTTGTGTTTCTGAGGGCGAAGGGGATTATTCTAAGGCTGTTATTGTATCATTAGCTCCAGTGTTAGCACAGGCAGAGAAACTGCCTCAGGCTAGTTTACAGGAAGAATATTTCATAGCACTTGAATCCTGTTTGTTTTGTCATGCTGGATGATCATGAAATAAATACAGGGGGATGTTGAAAAAAAAATATTACTGAAAATGCTAATTCAATATTTATTTTGTTTTTCAACTCTTCCAATGCCTTTGAGATCTATCATGTGTAGGGTCAGCATTTGTCATGGCTTACTATGTGAGGTTTTTCCAGAACTGAAAAAGAATGTTTCTTAAATATATCTCTCTGCCAATCTCTAGGAGATAAATTTCACTTGAAAATTATTTCCATTGGTTCTTATATCTTGTTATATATATGGAAACTATATATAGAATATATATATATAGAATCTATTCCCATAGATTCTTATATCTCATTAACCTGTCTACTCCATGTTCCCCAACACAATACAGGATCCTCAAAATCTCTATTTGATCTTCCTTAAAACACCTGCATAAAACGGGAGAAGCTTTTCTCTGTTTTGCAGGTGCAAATGTTACTTGTATATACTTCATCTAAACACAATTTTCAATTTAGTGTAAAGCCCAGTTGCTCACACCTGCTATTTATTCCATAGTTAATTATTTAACAGCTCTTCAGTCCTATCAAAACATAACTTCATAAATTCCTGAGTAATTCCCCAGTTCTTTAATGCTGGACATACACACACAGTGTGGAGCAGTCTAATACTCTGTGAATTATGTGTTGTTTTGTGCATCTGCTTCCCATTGTAGCTCAAATTGGAAAACCATTTCCAATGGCTTACATTTTAGATTTGTAGAACAGGTCTTTGTGCAAGGTTCTCCATCTCTCTCTTGTAAACTTTTTCTCAGTTTGCTGGCGCAGCAGATCTTCTGAAAATTAATTCAGGTTTCATACTCTAAAATGGATGCTTTTCACATTTGCATTTTGAAAATTATCTTATAAATTGTAAAACATTGCTTCATTATATTGACCTTTGGTAAGCCTGTTTCAAAGTGATGAGTTTTTCCATAGTGGTGATATTTGTGAAAGAATTTGGATTTATCAAACCCTACAATAAAAATGCAYAGAGAAGTCTGCTCATTATTCTCTGAAACTTATTTACCCAGTCTTTCTTCCCATGTTAAAAAAAAAGTTCAGTATCTCTAAGATACAAAGGGTGTTTTCAAACACAGTTTTTGTGTATTAATGTTTTTATCTGATATTGTCCCACTGCTTTGAGTCATGGACAAGTGATGTACCCATCACTTCTGTTCCAAGGAGGCTCTTGGGCTGTCCTTTTCACCATAGCAGCCAACAGCATGAAGGGATCTTTCTGTGAGCAGCCCTGCGAGAAGAAAGTATCTGCAAAATATGAATGTTTGAGCCACCAGCATCCCAGTCTTCTCCTACCTCTTGTGGGTACATTCTTCTCCCTRGACTTGGGGTGATGAGACCACATTATCACCTTTATCTTACCCCAAGTTCCTGCTGCAGCCCAAATTCCAGCGAGTAGTCGTAGCTGGGGAGGGATGGGCAGCTGTGCAAAGGTTCTTAGGTGATTTTAGTAATGTTTAAGCCATTTGCCACTTCAGTCTCTCACATTGCCATCAATATTCTCATTAGTTTCGATGGCAGCATAGTTTTGAAGAGAAATGCTCAGCTCTGTTACTCTACTGGCAATCATCCCTTTTGATATGAAGATGCCAAGAGCAATTTTGAGATTTCTATTAGCTASTCTATGAGCTCTGAACAACTCAAGAGTAAGTAAACAGTAATTTAATAAAAGAGCTCAAAAAAAAAAAGGAATATAAAGTGCATGAAACTATTAAGGATGTAATATATGCTTATTCATATGTTTAAAGGCACAAATCACAAATTAGTCTTTCATCCATTGTAAGAGCAGCCCTCAGTAACCACAGGCCTCTAAAATCAAAAGGAAGTGCTGGAATGAGGATACCTTGTTCCCAGTGGAGGAGGGCCGAGCCAGAGAATATCTAAAGTACTGGACTCAAAGGAATACCAAATAAGTTTGTCAGAGACACTAAACTAAACTGGGAGGACCTGTCAACTCCCTCAAGGGCAGAGAGGCCAGTTTAATATAGAATAAACAGTTGCACAAAATTTGCATGTTTTATGATTTTATTTGTTTATAATTAATGATTCYTAACTATAGTAAAAATATGTCAACTTGTTATAACAAGTGAAGAGACTGACTTGTAAAATTTTCAGGTCATTGAAATTAAAAATATTAAAAAATAATAATTTTAGATAAGTTAACATTTTAATTAATTTAATATTATTTTTAAATATTAGAAATTTACATCCTTTTTCCTGCAAGCAAACAGTTTTCCATCATTAATTAATAACCCAAGAGTAAGAGCTAGTTTTCAAAGGTGCTGTGAAAGGGAGCTGAAACATATTTTATGCCAACATTACTGAAATTCAGTATTATGGAAACAGTAAACAATACCAGAGGAGTTTCTTAGGTAAAACTGTGAGTCACTAAGTTCAAAATTTGGATTCTATGTGATAGGGCAAGAGAGCACAAATTATTATAAATGTTGAATTGCTTTTGTCTTAGTACTAGTAGATGTACATGTACCGGCCTAATTATTTGACTTCAGAAGTCTAATTCCAGAACCCTGTATTGACTTTTAAGGTGTCATTTTAAGATGACCCTTGACTAATTCTAGTCCTGACAGAGGATTTCAGTAGTTTTGGATTCAAAATAAAAGCAGTAATCTGGCAGTGTTTTATCAAGATCATTGAAATTAGCAATTCATTCTAATCCAGTTGAAACTTTTTCTTCTTTTTATGAATCTTGAATCCATTGCCTGTGGGCTTGCACATGTAGGGTTTTGTTGGTGCTGTGTAGACAAAGATATTTTAATGTAGATCAGGTTTCAAATTTAATTTATAATTAACCATAGAGCACTGGACAAACCTGTTGCTCAAAAATAAATTAATTTAATTAAAGTATTTTAATATGATTTGACAGATATTAATTTACTTACATTTTGTGAGGCATCTATCCAGGYAATTTGAATGCAAGGTTTTAGAAAGCAGTGATCTAAAAGAACAATTTAATATATTTTTTTTTTTGTGGACTACTTGGAAGTGTAGATATAAAGTAACCAGTTCCTCTTTTAATCGTGAAATTCTTTTTAATTATAGAYATAATTAGGATTATAATTGCTAATCAATGTTTCGTTAAAATACTGCAATGGGAGGCGTATTATTTTCACTGTAGCAATTAATAATTAAACAAACTTTAAAAAAACCTTTGTAATTATGTACCTTTTACCAGATACTAGCTTTCTGTTTGTTCGTTTTATTGGGGTTTTTTGTTCATTTCTTTGTGGGTTTTTATGTTGGGGTTTTTTTTGGGGGTTTTTTGGGTTTTTTTTAGGCTTTTTTGAGTTTGGTTTTTTTTCCTGGACTGCAGACAGCAGACATTTATTTGTAGTTAAATAAGATACAGGAGGCTTTCTAGTTACAGTAATAAATCTACTTAAGAAAAATTGGTTGCATAGSATTACTCAAATGAAAATACAGTCCTGATTTAGATGAATGTTTAGTAAAAAACTGTTTGATCAGCAGACTAACTCAGCTCTCTCTGGAAGTGCACTAAATAATAATTTTCCCAGGGGTTATACTAGAAAGGGTAATACGGATAGGGAGACTGATAGTACTGATAGTTTTGGATTTCAGCTGGAGAGATACAAATATCCGTAACAGTGGCATGATGGTGCATGAGTAGATTCAGCATCTTTTATGAGGAAATGCTGAGGCTAGGCTCAGTGGGACAGTACTTGGGCTGCAGTGACCAAAGGTCTGAGCGTGGGAATGTGCCACACTTGGTCAAGATCCTAAAAGTTGAGTCAATTCATAACARAAATAAAACTGAGAAAGAAATACTATCCTATCCCCAGATGTTCCAAATCTTCCCAATTCTACCTGGAATTTTATCAAGGGCCTGTGGGAAGTTCAGCTGAAAACTTGTGTTCACAATATGAACAATATCACAATTTCTGGCAAAAGGTGTGTYTTCCAGTCTCCCAAGCTTCTGCATAGATCTGTGACTTCTCTCTGTTGTCTTTGTGGGGTCTTTTTCTTGGGRGTCTTTCCTAGAGGAGAAAGCAGAGTCCAGCCTGCAGCTCCACACCCTTCTCTTATCACATAACCTAGACACACATACTTGTCCTTTGACCTTACCTGTATTAGAGAAGAATTCTTACTTTAAGTATATCTGATCATGTCTTAATCATGTACACAGGTGTTTGTAAATTCATCTGCTCCCTCAGCTTTATCTGTGTTATTAAACAGGATGAATCAGAGTTTTGTTTATTGGAATCCTTTAGAGAGCCCCACTGTGTGACTGAAGGGACAACATGTGATGGCAGCTTTTCCCAATGGACAACACTGAATGCTGTTTTCTTTCTTAAACACTACAAAGTTCTCCAGTTTTGTTCCAGGAGACTTTATGTTCTCAGAGACAACTGGATTATTTTGTGTTATGCTCCATGTCATACATATGCTGCGTGGCATATAAACCACAAGTTTTCATCTGCRAAACACTTCTGGTTAAAAAACTAGYAAAAACATCACTGTCCTCATTTTGCAGATAAAAGAAACATGTATAGAAAGAGAAAATGGCTTCTTCAGTGRTCCTCTGGCAGTTAAATATTCAAGCCAGGGATATGCATAGCAACAGTTTTTTTAGTATTGAGTGTGCATTTGTGTTCATTAACTCATACTTAAATTCAGTTTAAATATCAGCAAATCTATCAATCTCCTTTGGATGTTTGTAAAATCAGTACTGGAGAGTACAGCRAAAAGAACTGTTGTATTCTTCCCTTTCTTTACTGTAGACTTGCCTTCTACTTAGTYTTCCTTTGTTTATCTGTATAGTAAGTAGGTATAATATGATGGAAATTTTAAGTAATCAAAGAAAAAAAAATCTCTTTGCAGTACTCATGCCAGTATTTTACTAGGATATTCCTATGGAATTTGAGCTTMTGAGGTATTAAATAGAAAAATTCACAGATAAAGAAAATAGCACTTCAGTGATGATTTTCCAGAAAGATGATCATGTCCCTAATATCTTCAAACTTTTGGATTAAAATTATAGAGAGAACAGAGCTATTTAAATAAGGATTATCTCTTATCCTTCATTAAAATAAAAACAAAACAAACAAAAAACACCCTAAAAAATCAAAACAACCTGTTTCCAGATGTTAGTGAAGCGAGTTGCACTTAGCTACTAGAGCATACCGTGCTTAGACAAATTAATAATAGAAGAGCTTTAAAAATCAATTTCTAATAAAATAAAATGGTATCTCTCCAAATGAAGAACTTGCTGTGCACAGCTGCTCTTGTGTTAGCAATTAATGGCAAGCAATAGTGGTRTGGCCATGATATTGAACTCTCCAGAGAAAGTAATTACTGAAGCAGATACTAAGAGAGTAGAAAGCCTAAAAATCTATATAAAATGAATCAAAAGCCTTGAAAAACTGAGAACTTCACTTTTTTTTTACAAAAGGTTTTATATTTTATAGCTGTTAGTTCCTATTAACAACTCAACTTTTAAAGGAGCCTTTAAAGTAGACAAACAAAGTAAAACCACAAACACTTTCCTAGTAATGCAGCTTATAAATTATCAATTAGTGCAATTAGTGTGTGTGAGTTTGATAGTTCTGCTTTTTCATAGAAATAAACCTCTTTTGAGTGTCATTCACTTTTTTTTTTTTTTCTTTTGAAATCTGGGAGGGAGGAACAGGAACTGGCATGATTTGGATCTAATATTTTTGACTGGACTTCTCTGGATGTAAACCATGGAGGAATGGACTGTTTCTTGTAATATCATAATGCTGTTTGGAGGAATACAAGTTCTAGCCAGAGGGTTGTGTGTATTGATATAATTGAGATTTAATTGAGAATTTTGAATAGAKTAAGCCCCCTAGTTTCTGGGGTAAGAGGGGGTCTCAGCTTTTGAGATGAAGATGATTCTAGAAAGGAAGTGATTTTGACACCCTGGCTTCTGGACATAGAAGGAGGTCTCTATTTCTTTTGAGATGGAGACGATTTTAGAGATAAAAGAAGAGAATCCTTGCTTTATACTAGTAAGAAGCATTCTTAAAACAGTACCCCAAACATGCAGAGGCCCATAAGCAGCTTGGGAAACTGTTAAATGGGTGGGACTGCACAGAATCTGCAAAATTATGGTTGATTGCAGATTTGTGACATTGAGAGCCACCAGACCTTTTCTTGTGGCACGTGTCTCCATGAAACTCTAGAGACTCCTCTTCCAAAGTGATACAAGATTATGTTTAAATTGTGGCAACTGACTGAAGGTCATGGTTTTCTCTCTGTGTTGTGTGGGAAAGTGAACAGTTTGTGGTAGCGGAGAAAGTGTTTGAAGGTTTCATTTTTCTTTCCTTTTTTTTCCTTAGTGTGTGTTAATAA
Source organism: Mixornis gularis (assembly GCA_003546035.1). Classification (NCBI taxonomy): domain Eukaryota; kingdom Metazoa; phylum Chordata; class Aves; order Passeriformes; family Timaliidae; genus Mixornis; species Mixornis gularis. Next base: position 415,054 of record QVAJ01000349.1, read on the forward strand.
ACTATCTGTTTACCTTTAAGGTGGGCCTGTTTTGCCTTTTTCTCCCAAAAATCCTATCTCCCAGAGGTGAAAAAGAGCAGATACTCAAACCACTGCACTAAATTTGGCAAAACGTGAAACCATTACAAATACTTGTCATAAAATTGTTGGTGAAAAGACCTTTAAGATCAAGTACAGACATGAATCCAKCACCACCACCACATTCACCGCTAAACCATGTCCTCAAATGCCACRTCCACACGTTTTTTGAACTTCCAGGGATGGTGACTGCCACTTCCCTGCACTGCCTGTATCAGTGCTTCACAACCCCTTCTGTCAAKAATTTTTTACTAATATCCCATCTAAATCTCCCCTGGCACAACTTGAGGCTGTTTCTTCTCATCCTGGTCCCTTGTTACTTGRAAGAAAAGATTGACACCCACCTCACTACAASCTTGTTTCATGAGATGAACATTTTTGCAATAAGTTCAGTTATGGCTCATTTTCCAAAGCTCGTGTGCTGAATTTTGCAGTTATACAAGCAGATCCACTAGAAGTGGAGTTACAGGAAAACATGCTATTTCTAGTAAATTAATGAAATTACATACCACACGCTCACCATGCCTTTTGCTGAAATTCATGCCATCTTTGTGTCTTTATGATACAGATTTAAATCTTCAGAATTTGCTTTTATAGGAGAAAAATGAAAACCACAACAGACCCAACAAAACAGCTTGTCACTTCTCCTTCTCAAGCTCTGATACTACAGCCCCATTTGGGGACATGGTCACTAGTCCAGGTGAAACTGACGCAAGCAACACATTTAGGATGAAATTCAGTTTATACGTGCAGAAAGAGAAATGTTTGCCTCTGGAATAAGATAACAGAGAGAGRTTCATTTTAAGTGGCAGAATGCAGTATGTATTGCACGTAATCGCTTTTGGGTTTTCTGGTACATCGGGACCGAAAATCAATAGATTTGCTTGTGTAKGGACTATTCCCATATCAAATCTTTGCTTAACTGATTTGTGATAAAACTGAGTGCAGTATTGCCCGTAACATRATTATCCATTACCACATGGGTAATACATTCTAAAAAACCTCAAGATTATTATCCTCTCTTTTCTGCATTGTGATGGTGCTATGAAAGTTACAGAAGACATTGCACAGACTTGTCTATGTTAGATAGATTTTACTTGAACACATTTTAAGGTCTTGGCAATTTTCAGTTACTAGGAGAAGAAAATCACAAGGGAATGGCTGCATTCAGTCCTGACTGGGCTTCTGGTGTGATAGCACAGAGTTGCTCAGTAACAATCTCTGTCTTGGCAGTATGGTAAAACCAGTTATTAATCCAAAGSATCATTATGATGCAGATATCCTGAATACTAGTTATAGCAGTTGGAAACACTTTTTGATGATTAGTGTTAGGGTCTTTTAAAGTAATTGCTGTTTTTTATTTTTAGTTACCATGTCTCACCTTTTACTGATAAACAACAAAGGAATTCTACAAAAGTGCTGCTGCTACACTGAAATACAACTGACTTCTTTATGAGTAGAAAATTGAGGAGTATCACATTTCTCAAATAGTCTGAGCTAACACATTTCTGAATTCAGGRTTTTTTTCACTTTAGTTCACTAAAAGAACTATGAAATACCAGCAAAGTATATGCTGTAACTTGTCCCTTTGCTGCATCTGAGGAAGACCTTGCTGAATCTGGCTCAGGGAATTGAATAATCCATGGTTTTRACTGTTTTGAATATGCACATGAATGTTAATTTGACAGATAGCAAGATAAAACTTGGTGTTTGAGTCAAAATAAAATTATGCAGTCTGGGATTTGATAATTGGTATTTGTTATCTATCTTATTATCAGCTTTTAGCCTCTTTTCTCAAATGTGTTAATAATGTAAAGGGATGTAAACTGTTAATAATTCATCTCTGCCTCTCTGTTCCTTGCACATGCATACYTAACCAGTTGAACAGGGCAGAACTTTCAGGAGAGTTTCCCTCATGACACTCACCTATGCCTCTGGAATCATCTCATGAATTCAGAATGGGATGTTGTAGCCAAGGTCTGCCTTTCCTAACAAATGTTTTCATTTAGACTCTACCCTGTAATTGTCTCTATAATTCATTAATTGCTTCTGCTTGTAATCAACAAGTATGAGGATTTCTACTCTAAATGTGCAGAAATGACAGAAAGGCATGGCTTACTCTACTTGAATTATATCCAGTCCTGTATCTCAATAATGCAAACAGAAGCGGGAGGGATATCAAACCCAATGAATAATTTATAAAGTGTCAAATCTATCCACATGCCAAACAAGAAAATCATCAAAAGGCAGTATGAGTAAAGCCTAATGTATGCACCAGAGAACTGTGCAGTGTTGACATAGTTCRAAGATACTTGTATGCAACAATGAACTGTGGTGAGGCTGATTTCTTGAAGATATTGGTGAGCCAGATTCCAAACCACCTTATAAAAATGTATTAAACAATAGGTTATATAAACAAAGCTGTAAATCTCAAAGTCATAATTCAATTTAAGTTTTTGAAGAAAAAGTGTAATCATATTTTTTGTGTTTTTTGTTTTGCTTTTATTTTAGACCACATAATAACTTTTGTCAGTAAAATATAAGCCAGTTTCCCCAAATGCCTTTATAGTGTCTTCTGTATATGGACCAAAAAAACAACACATCTCTTTCATTGCTCTTCATCCCTTCTAATTATTSCCTGTATAATTATAAATGCATGCTTACTTATTTTTGTGTAGAAAGTATTTATCATCTCTTAAAAAGGTTGTTTTAAAACTATTAAATCAGGATGAAAGAAAATTGATCAGTGAAGATCAAATATCGTAAGGAAATTTCAGTTTCCTATTAAAAATAATTTCAATAATATCCATAAATACTCATAATATTACTAAAAACAGTGAATACATTTCAGGCCATTCAAAGCCATCTAAAATTAAGTGTTATTCCAGATAGAGACTAGGATGAATGAGTGATTTAGTCATATTAAGTCCTGAGGTTGAAGAGGGAATTCAGCACTTTGGTGTGAATGAAATTTTAGATACTAAGGGCTGAGTCCTATTTATGTTATGTAGAGCCTTGCAGAGGCTTTCTACTAGTTACGTAAATTGTTGTAGAAACCATCATAAAGACCAATAGGACAATTTTTCTCATTATACATTATATATCTTAAATAGTGTATGATACGGCAGCCATTAGGAAAACAAAACTTATTGACATGTGGCACAGGAAGTAGTGGTTTAACAGCATGGTAATAAATAATGTCTTTAAAGACCTTCTCCAGATCTYGCTGAAGCTGCTGACAGTTCATTGCAGGACTGTGCATACTGAAAAAGCCATGCTAATGAGCAAAAAGTAGAATTTAGTTGTTGTGTTCACCCCTGTGTCTATCTACCCAAAAGAAAACCTGTGTTACCATTCACTGTAATCTCCAGAAGGACCAGATAGGCTGTAGGTAATGTGCTGAGTGGCTTCTGCTCAGTTTATTTTGTGTGTAATTGGCCTGTTATAGTTTTTAGCCTAGTTCTGGTGAATGGTTTCCTTTCCATTGTTCTTTTTAACCTGCTAATATAGATAGAGCCAAAAAGGGACAGTTTGGGCCTCACTRCAGTCCAGGCTGTTACTGAAAATCTGTGGTAGAACTCAATCTGAGGCTTAGCACCTCAAAGTTTTAACTGAAGGAATTCTGCTGTAAATGTCTTGAAAAAATTGTCTTCACATCGTTCATTTTACTGTCTCAACTGGAAGTTTTGAGCATCCTCTCCATATTTAATAAACAAAACCAAAGAAAAGAAGGATTTTTTTAAGTGTGTAGTGACTTTTATTCCAGTTAAAAACCCCTCAAGTGTTGTTATACGATCATTTGGTGCTTTTGGAAATACTAGGGAAAGTTACAGGCATTTTAAATTTTGCTATTAAGTGTTTAAGTCAGTCTAWATTTTGCCTCTTCATGTTTCTGAAAGATTTGCCATGTGCTGTTGGGTCTAAAGGCCCCAGTTCTGAAGGGCTTTCTGTTGAGAGAACTGGTGTTGGCCTCAAGGATGCAATGTGCTTACCTGTCAGGTGGTATTACATTAACATGTGTTTGTAGCTCTCAAATTTTGCAKAAAAAGGTAGCTGGATTATTTCTCATGGTCTTCTGTTGCACAGCTAAAATGAAATCTTACCCCATGTTTCTGTAAATGTTAGTTTAGCACTTACAAAAATTACCCTGTAGTTTAAAGCAGGATGTGAAGATTGTGCTAGCAGATGAATTCTAGCTAAATGTTCCTATTATGGTTTTCAGCAGATAATTTATGTTAGCTAGAGGGCCATTCTGTCATTCTGTCTGTAGGACATTGATTCAGTTTTAAATGATTACCTCTGTCAGCATCCACTCTCATAGTAGTGTATGAAGATGGTATTAGAAAGGCCCTTCTTCAGYTCCTGTGTTCCAGTTCTCTTTGAATCACCATCCTTTTCCTTTACAGAGTGCACTCAAGCAGTTGAACTTATCTTTCACGGGAAATAAAGTAACATTACCAGTCAATTGAATTTTCTCTGTTGTTTTGAACTAAATCCAGATCTTAAATTGAGAAAATTCTTTGTTTTTGAAAGTTATCCTAGGTACGTGTCAGTTAAGAGGGGCATATGTGGTAGGGCATATTCTTTTTACYGTCACTGAAAACACTGAAGGTTTTGGCAAAGATGTGGCAGCTTGGGTCAATATCTGGATTTATATTTGCTATTTTACCTAAACCACTCATAATACAAACTGAAATGAACACATTTCATACAGATTTTGGAAATCTCAGGGARTGTGGATTTTCAGATGGAATTCCCGTGGAAAGGATAGCCTGGACAGGCAGTCTTGTCTGAAATCACAGATGATTGTGGTATAGATTTTAAGGTTCTCCTGGTGTGCAACAATACACAGTGTTCTCTGTGGCTGCTAAATGTGTACTGCTAAATGTGGGCTAYGCTCAGCTTAAAGGTTTCAGTAAGTGATAGGCCAGCTCATGGTTTGGTCCCTTAGGGAAGGGTTCATTCTGTAAAATCAAAAATAGGCGGCTACTTAAAGCTGATGGCTTCTTTTATGTTCATGGATGGAGACATAATTCTTCCATTTTGTCTTAGGTATATGATTTTTCAGGAATAATCCTGAAGCAGCTTATATATTTTTTTATTTCCTAGACAGAAAAGTGATTGATGTCAGGAAATAGCTCCCCCAAGGCTTCTGGCACACAGTGAGAGAACAAATTGAGGAACATTATATCATTGCCTGTAACTTTTCACATTTTTATTTGTGTCCGTTAAGCTGTCACATGGTTTGGAAAGTCTCATTTTACTTTTCAGCAAGGAAATAATTCCTGCCCTTGCTGAAAATTATGGTAAAGCCTAGATTAAACACTTGAAAAAGGTTATCTGTTGATTGTTGAGGCTAGAAGTGTCCCAACTTCAGGGACAGAAAGATTAGGCCACCAGCAGCAGTTCAAGGGAACAAAGTCTTTAATTCAAAAATCTGACTCCATTTATATACATTTGTACAGARGTCAAGAGATTGGCYACACAGGTCGCCATCTCTCCAACCTGGATGGTGGACATCACCATCAATCATCTCTTCTCTCAGAAGAGAACTATGTAAACATTTTAAAAATACACATTATTTACATGAAGCTGCGTGAGAATCTACAGCACAAAGACAGAAGGCAAAAAATTCAGAACGACAGTCATCCTTCTTAGCATTTTCTTTACAGAGACATAAATATTTACGTGTCTTTTTTTTTTTTCAGAGAATATGCTACTTTCTTGTTACTTTTCTAATATGCATTTTTAAGTAAAGCTCTTGAGTACAATTATTTAGGCTCATAACTGAGATACCAATATTATATGCAACAATAATTGACTCTTTTTTAAATTAAGTAAGTTGTTGTTAAAAAGTTGTTTCATTATCTGAGGTRTTTTGGTTGAATTTTTGGTTCCATTGAAATCAGTTATCAATTATAGTCAGTACCTGTTTTTTCAACACACTTGGCAATAAATATGCATATACATATATATCCACAGACAYACATACATATATGTAGTTCTATTGCATTGTATTATATGGTAATATGTATAAGGGTGTCTWGGTATTTCAACAACATATTACACAMATATAGGCTCTTTTTTTATCCATGCAATGTTGATATTTATATAGTGCAAAGTCTGTGATACTGATTCATTACATAATTGTAATTAAAATACTTGAGATAAATWTTTTTATTATTCCATACAATTCTTTTTTTCTTTTTAGCTTCCCCGTGGGTAGATAAAAGTCGAACTCCTAACAAAATAGATCTGTATGATGTGCGCAGAAGACCATGGTAAGCTTTCTTTTTAAAGGTTTGGTGTGTATATATACATATATATGTGTGTGTGTGTGCATATATATCACTTACTTTCTCGATATTACTGTCAAAATATTTTTTTCAGTTTGTTTTTAATGGTACTTGCTTTTAGTTATTGTTATTTTCTTTTTAAAACTAGTTAGTTTTTCTAAATAAACAATTTTCAAATTTTACTCCTTGGTATGCAATATCCACTACAGTTGTTGTACTATTGGGTTACGTAGACTTTTCATAGGAAGGGAACTATCAAATAGGTGTAAGACGGTTAAAAAAACTGATTTTGTGCCAAAACCAATTATAATCCTGCGTATTAGGGTGAACCATTCTTCCAGACTTTTGCAAATATTTAAAAATATGTCTCAGTGGTTTAGACCATGAATAAAATCACTAGATGTGTAAAAACTGGGAGAGCAGTGGGATTACTTCTCATGATTTTTTTATGCAAGCCTCTCAAGACATAAAGCATATTGATACTTGGATACAGTTGGATATATTTTTTTCAAAGAACTAAGTATTTCTGCCTAAGCTGGGCTGAGCAATAATTCATTTGTCATCAAGATCTTTAGCTCTGAAATAGCATTTCTGATTTTCAGTTATGTGAAAACAGTGACTTTTGATTAGTGTGTCCTACATCCAGACTACCCTAATGTGCTTTAGACTTAGATTTACTTAGGAGACTYACCAAGGGAGGAAATAAGTACACATGGGTTTTGTACTAGCTACAACGAGAGGATCTTTGTTGGTTCAGCTAGATTGAGTTTAGAGATCACAGAGTGTCTTCAATCACACACACAATTGTTTATGCAAATTTGTGTAATTCATACCATTTCTTTATTTCAGGTATATCCAGGGAGCTGCATCTCCCAAAGAYATGCTTATTTTAGTGGATGCGTAAGTGTTTAATGTCTGAATGTTGACATTGGTGGGATAAAAGTACTTCGATACATTGAATAAATCTCTGTATGCTGAAAAATAGAGAGAGAATTAAGAGATCCTTGTATGCAAGGTTCAAAAATCTTGGTATGAGCAAAATAAATACATAATAGAAAATAGTTCCAAAAAGCCCAAACCAAACATGAAAGTTATTTAAACTGGAGGCAAGAAAATGTTTTTTTTTTAAATCACTTCAATATTTTTCTGTTTTCAACTGATTAATTACTGCAGCAATCAAGTGAATATTTCTCCTGTGCATGCCAAGATTTGTTGTAAAGCACAAACCTAAAAGCGAATGACTAGAAGCATTACAATAGATGTGATAATTTATGAGATTTAATGAGCCTGACAGATAAGAATGTATGTGGACTTTGTGTGTTTTAAAATACAGATTTAAAAATGACCAAGTTTGGTTGCTATAAAACATTGCTAGGAAGCAAGCAAAGACATGAATAAAAGCTTGCCCTCTCTGTGATGTAGGCAATGTTGGGGGACTGAAGGGAGCATTGAACCTGATGTGTCAGATTGCTTTGTGCTGAAAAGCTTCTCAGGCATAGAATTTGCATTTAATGCTTTTACGCATGCTGAAGTGCTTTTATATCAGCAGTGAGTTTTATCAACATTTGTTATTTCTTCACTTCAGCTCAGGGTTTGCCTTGAATCAAAGAAGCTGTCATTTGTGTCTCTGGAAATCCAGAGCTTTAAATCTGTGTGTAGGAGTATAAAATGTTTAGGTAATGCATTGGTTGAAGGTAGTAAACTCAGATTTCTTGAAAAGGAAATGAGTAAAGGATGTAGCATTATGACCTCATCTAAGGCATAGGGACTTTGTATGCCAATTTTGAACCTTCTTTAATAATTATAAATAAATTAATAACACCAATGATGAGTGGGAGAATTCAGGAATTGCTGTAAGTTTTAGTGTGAAAGTTGGTGAGAGTTCTGGTGGGTGCTCTGTATTTTATTTTTTGGGTCTTACACAATATTTGCTGAATTCAACTTTTCTGTGGTGGATTTTTTTAGGAGTGGGAGTGTCAGTGGRTTGACATTGAAGCTGATCCGCACGTCGGTCATTGAGATGTTGGAGACCTTGTCTGATGATGACTTTGTGAATGTAGTTTCAGTGAGTATCTGTTCTTTCCACAAAATTTGCATTGTCAACAAAGCCAAATGCAAACTATTTTTAATACCAGATGTGAGATACTTGAATGTTAAGCTGCAAAGAAGCTTAAAATATATTGTATTTGTTTTCTTATAAAATAAAATTAATGGCCTAGGTTTGATATAATACATTTGAGTGAAGGGCAAAAGTAATTTAAATAAACTCCTGCACAGCCAAATTCTCCTTTCCAATATAATTCTATGGTCTGTATAAAACGTCTCYTGTTTGATTGGTATATGCAAATTCTCTTGAAATAATTGCTGGTTCCCAGATTTTCTACTCAGAAGATATTTGGATTGCTCATGTTGTTTGATGCATAATGACAGTAGATGTGGAACCATATATCTGATCTGCTCAAGAGGTATTTCTGAGAAGTTCTACAGTTCTTTGCCATTTGATGGGTGGCAAAAAAAAAAAAAAATTCTCATAATAAATAATAAAATAGAAGGAAGAATCCATGAAGAAGGTATGGGAAATTTTCCATTTTCAGGTGAATATCTTGGATGTCAAGTTCTAGCTTTGGGCAAAGCTTTTTATTTTTATTTATTTTATTAAGCTGTTCAACTGTATAGTTTTGATTCTAAGGATTTAGGATGAGAACACTGACATATTCTTACTAACAAGAGAGCCTCAATGATTAGTGACTGGAATGATTTTGGAGATAATTTTCAACTTGTAGAGTCACATTGTAGCCAGCCTGAGGGAGAAAGACCTGAAATATAACTAAAAGAAATCTTTTCTCAAACCACTTATTGCTTCATAGATTGCTGACAGTCTAGCTAGAACTTCCTGCAAGGAGCAGACAAGTGCTTACTCTTGATGGTGTTTCCTTTGTTAAAGTTTTTAATAGTGGATAAGAAATTTTTTCTTGGGTCAAGATTGAGGTTAAAAAAAAMCCAAAAAAACCAACAACAAAAACCAACCAAACAACCAAAAAAACCCCACAAAACCAACAACCACTACCCTGAAGTTTTTTTTATTATTGTTMTTATTGCTATTAAAGGAAATAACCTTACTGTAATGGTATTGGGGAGTTGAAATCTTCTTARTTTCACTGATTTAAAAAAAATAAAAAAGCTTGTAATCCTAAACTAATGGAAATTGATTACTATGTTCAGTGGAGCTGTGCCAGTTTTCACTACTGGAAAATCTGAAACCCTACTGGCTCTTGATTTACACATATTTCCAGATTATTTTGTTTCATTTGCTCCAAGATGACCAGAAATAGTTCATCATAATGCTAAGCCTTCCTTAGGCTCTGAGTATTTTATTAGCTAAGGTTCACTATTGCTCTAATGAGGCCTCAAGGTTGGGATTTGTGTCAAAAAAGGACCAGAAATCCTTAAATATTTTCCATAGTATATTTCTTTCCCCAGGGGGTTGTTACTTATAATATGTAAGGACAATTTTTCCTTTTGAATGAACTTTAGAGGCTCACATCAGAAATTTGATTGCAGAACTGAAGATGACATTTTGTTTATGTTGTTTTCATCATCAGTGGAGGGCAACAACCACAGAAATGTGCATAATAGAACATGGCATCTCTAAATCTTTCATGAAGTGTTATTTGATGTTGTGTCCTTATAATTTAAAGGTCTTTATTAATACTTTTCAGTACTATAATTATTTTTTAAAACCTATGTTTTCCTGTATTCAGATGATTTATGAATGGAATTGTGGTGGAGGTGTTACAACATATATATATTTGATTTCTCTAATAGACAAGAAATCATATGCTGTAGATAGGAAACAAATGGTTGTACTACTGTAAGGCATTCTATAGGTGAGAGAAGGGAACGCAGAAATTTGGTCTTTGAAGATTTTGCTTTTAAAGATTTCTTTTTTTTTTTAAAGATTTGGCAGAAGCAGTTGAACAGTTGGACTAGATAATGTTTAAAGTCTATTCCAACATAAATGATTCTATGATTCTATCATCTTGATTCACAAAATATTCCATAATGGAGTTGATATACCTAAAGTCCAACTCCAGTGSTTTCTTAGTAAACTCAACATGCAAAATATCAACTTAAACATTTTGTTCTAGGTGAAATAAATGCAGATTTATTCAATATTTTTAAAAATTAYTCATATGTAGCATGTTTTTGCTTAAGAACATTTTCTCCTGAAGCATCTCTGTTTTAGACATGATAGGCTAATCAAAAAGTCCAATAATCTAGGTGAAATATTCAGTTAATACAGCATTACCATGTGGATATATGAACACTAACACTAACTGGAAGTTATCTACAATTTTTCTTTCCCTCACGGATCTTTTGCCCTAAAATGTGACAGTTGTTTTATGGCTTGTTAGCTTTAATAACCACGGAGTCTTTGGTGTGGGGTTTTGAGTTAACTAGAGAGCTGTTTCACTGCTAACCTCTGCCAAGATGTTGTCCCACACAGCCCATATGCAGGATGATTCATGCCCACAACGGAAAGACATGGATTTGAGCTCATGTCAGTCACTCCTTTAAATCCTTTAAAGTGACAGG
>QVAJ01000349.1:429608-473649 GCA_003546035.1 Mixornis gularis
ATATCGGTATTAGATCAATATCCATATTTTTTTAATAAATCATAATGACTGATGTCATCACAGATGAGAAGTGCTRTTTCTGGGGAAACTCTTGTATCCATAATTTCTCAATCCTGTCAGGTAAAAACACTGCAAGAAGCACCAGTTGAAACCAAATAAAATTGAATGGCATTTAACTAGTTAAAATACCTTTAAAAATTCCAAGGAAAGATTCTTGTTGTCTTCATATCAATATTTAATACCTTTCTGGAAGATGCACTTTAAGCAAACATCTACCACTGTAATGTAATGTAATTCTTATTGTTTATTGCAGAAGTAGCCAAGGGATTTTTAATGACCAGTGATTGGTGCGTGGTGAGACAGTATGACAGAGGTCAGACTGGAATGTCTCATTGTCCCTTTTAGCCTTAAATCAAGAATATGTAAAGATGTTGGTTGGTTGGTTGGTTGGTTGGTTGGTTGGTTGGTTGGGTTTTTTTTTTTCTTTTTGTTTTGTCCTGTCAACTCAGACAGGACAATGTCAATTGTCAATGTTTGTCCCAAGTAGTTGTTCATCACCCACCTTAGTTGTTAATGGACTGGAAAGTACTTCATGACCCTTGTGTGATAAAAAATATTCAAAATAGTAAAAATTGCAAAGCTTTCATCTTTGCAAACAGGGAATACATCCGAAYTACTTTTTCCTTTCTCTGTATACTTAGCAGTTTTCCCATGTCTATCTAGCAAAAGACATGCTCAGTAGTTAAGCTTTCTCTTATCTTTAGTGTAAGTAAATATTTCTTGTTAACTTTATTTTAACAAGCCCTACAATGTCATCTGTTCAATAAGMTCAAATGGCAATTACTTATATAAAGCAGACATATACAGAATAGTCTGTGGCAGAGAGGTGAAAATGAAGTGTTACTTTTCCGTCCCAGTGATTCCACAAAACATTCCTTGTGGTACTTGCTTATGTTTCTTCTGGAATATCTGGCTTAAAATATTGATGTCAGCATGTAAAAACCAATATAGCATAAACATAATGTCAGTTCTTCTCTCTCTGAGGATTACAGCTCAGACCAGGACCATCTCCAGAAGCCAAGTTGCCACGTTCACCTCAGAACTGTGCACAAGCTACTAAGCCTTTGTAACACTACAGYCAGACATATACCACACAGAAGCTACTCATGTTTTTATTCAAGGACCATCTGGACATACCTGATATATTGCTACAGGATTTAGAAAGAAAGAATGTGTTTCAACATTTTTTTCTTAATTTCTCACTTAAACTGAGAGTTACATAGCTACAAATAAGCTTGACAAACCTTTAGAAGCTTAAGTTATTTTTCTTTTAGAATTACAAATTAATAACCAAGCCATCTAAACTCTGGATTTTTTAGTTTATACGTCTATTATTTTGCCTGTTAGGGGAAAGCATATCATGCCAGATTCAACACSCCAAGAGAGCTGAGGCTGCTGGAGCTCTGTGCCATATATCCTACCAAATGTCTTCCCAACTGGCACAATATATACTGGCACATGGAGCACATGTATATACCCGTGCATACGTTACATGTATATATATCAGGCCATCCAGACAGATAACACAAACAAATACAGAACATTCATGTGAACACATTTGCAAGGACCTCTAGGACCAGCACCTTTGTTTTACACGACTTTTTCATCTCCAAACCAACTAAACCATCTCCTTTATCCTTATTTAAGGGTTCTTCTCTTAAATATTCCATACTAAGTCCTGTGCAAAGCTGAAATGCACTTTACAGGTATTAACTGTAACTTTAGCTTGCTGTGGAAAGAAAATGTTCAAAACACATGTAAGATTAAAAAAAAAAAAAAAGGAAAGATTTGGAAAAGGAATAATACAAATTTAAAAACAAGATCAGTTTCATTTTGTATCGGTCACAAAGTGTTAATTTTAGGGAATAGAGTGCTTGAGTGCATGAAGAGCCAAAGGGAATGAAAATTAGAAGATCACATTCTACATTAGGATGTTAGGAGCAGGAGTGTTGCTGGAAACTGTACATTTATTACTGTACAATATAGCTGACAGCTGCAGATRACTAGAGAAGTCACCTCCATTCCTACTTTGAGGGATTGCTTTGGGCATCAATACACATTTTTATTGTCTCCTCTTATCAAATGTCAGGCAGTCAGACTTCTAACAATACATGGCATGGGCATCTGTGATTTCCAGAATAWATCTGAGCTCCCTAATATATTAGCAGTATTTGAAAAGAGTAGTTTATAAAAAGTAGTATATAAAAAGGAGTATTTAAAATGTGTGGTTTAGTGGTATATAAAATGATTTGGTAGCTCTACCTCACAGTTCCACTGGCTAATAAATCTGTCGGCTCTTTYCAGTTTCTTAATTTTCAGCAAACCACTAATCTTACTAAAGAGGCTCCTTCTTTGTCAGACATATCATTGATCTTGGGATGTTTTGTGGCATGTCAGATGCTGGACCAAAAATGCATTGCTGAGTCAGCTTTCCGACTAGGAGACTATTATCAGGAAGTGTTGTGACAATAYCATTAAAAATTTGTGTGGGAAAATGGTTTCTTGAACAATAAACTCATTCCTTACCAGTGCAGAAGAGGCTGGGCTGGGCTGGCTTTAATTATTCTTCTAGATGAAGATGACCCACCATGTGAGAAAAGAAGAAAATGCAGGCTGTCCTGAAGTTTTGAGATGAGGTGAAGGCTATTTTTTTCTGTGACCACCCCTTTTAAAAATATACATTCCATAAGAGTGTATTTGTCAGGTAATAATTATGTGTGCCAGTGTCGTAGTTTGGAGAGAATCTAAAGGATCTGCTAACTTAGGCAAAGCATGAATGAAATACTCTTCGAGTTCTCAAGTCTCACACTTCCAAGACTCACACTTTTCCCTCTTGCCTCTCACTTCCTGCCTTAGCAGCAGCATCTCCCGTGTCTGCAGTGTGCTGCTGCAGYCTCCTCACTGCTCTGGATCTCCAGGCACCTGCCCAGACAGGCACAGTGCTCTGTCCTGAAAGGGGGAGAGGCACTTTGGGTTCTCAAGATGTGAGAATGCAGAGGTGATTCTGTGGCTCCTGCTGTCCCTCTGCCATGTGAGCTGATGCTAAAATGTGTCTCTGTTTTGTAACTTCTTGCATCAATTAAACATTCATCTTCATACCCTKAGGAGCAACCTCACATGTCAAGAGAATCTATAGGTAACAGTTTAATGCTTAAAACTTTAACTCTGATGATCAGTGAGGGGGCATGAGGAATGTCAGGGGAGTTCAGTGCAGACATTAGGAAAAGGTTCTTCACTGAGAGGATGGTCTGGCACTGGAACAGGCTCCTCTGGGAATTGGACATTGCTCCAAGCCTGTCAGAGTTCAGGGAGTGTCTGGACAATGCTTTTAGTCTTGTGGTTTAGGTTTTTTTTTAGTAGTCCTGCATGGAGCAGGCAGTTAGRCTTGATGATCCTTGTGGATCCCTTCCAACTTGATATATTCTCATGATTCATCTTTTTGGCAAGGGTGCTTCATGTTTTAAAAACCTGGAATTTGGCTGAATGAAGATTCTCCCTGTCAAGTGATAGCAGGAAAACGTCTACAAGAAAACAGAATAGTTTTCTAGGAAGTTTCTTCCTGTTCTGGTTCTCTTCCCCAGTGCATCTGGGGAGCAGTGCCATGGAGGGCAGGCAGCAGGGCTGCTGCACTACAGCAGTGCTGTGGTTTAGATCAGCAGCTTTCCCTGGGAGATGCTGAAGTTTACMGTGCTGAATTTTTCAGTAGAAGTCACAAACACATGATTTTAAGTAAATAATACATGCTAACTTAGCCACAGCAGCATAAAAAGACCATAAATTTCACCTTGCTAAGCAAATTCATCCTTCAGCCKGCACTGATGTGAAGTGTTGTAACTCTGAGATTGGCAGTGCAGCATTACACTTTATGGTCTGAACATTAATCCTGGGGTACTTAGTGGGAGCTTTGCATTGATTTATGTGCAGATAATAATATTGGTTATAAAGGTTAACAAAGCTAACTGAGAGCAGACTTTGGCCTTGTATTTGGTCTTTTCCCTGATATTTATCTTATATTATTCTGCAATATTTTTTTCCACAGATATTTATTGAGCTAACAGTTATATTGTTWTTGAATTCTGCTAATTCTGGTGTATGATGGGCATATATATGTTTAACAGTGAAAAGAAATGTGATATATTTCAAATCTCATAAAATGCCAATAATGCAAATTGGCATATAATCCTAATTTTGTTTCATTGATGCCAATAATACAAATTGGCATATAATCCTAATTTTGTTTCATTGATACTTGAAATACAATTTAAGAAATGCAGGTGTTCTCCTTCTCAGTACTGGAATAAGTTTCTTATGTTTCTCTACCATGTATCTGTAGGATTGTACTGAACACTGTCTGTACATAAGTCATAGTATAAGAGAAATAAGTTATTCTATAGCAAGTTACGAATGGTGAACTTTGATATCACATATTACTTTCTCTCACGTCAAATTACAAACCTTTATTGCTTGAACTGCCTCAGATTTTCTGTGTACTTTGCAAATTGCCTTCATAGTATTCTCTAAATGGATTCTGATAAATATTTATAATATCTCCTCACTGCTCAAATACAGGTTCTAACTGGCCTTATTCAAGATTCAGTTATTCTTGGGATTAACCCTGAAATCCTATTACCAAGCCTAAAGAAGCAGGAAAAAAAAAAAAAGGAAAAGACAATGACAAAGCCGGATTTAGCTACAAAATGAAAGCCTGGTGAAATCAGATCTATTTCACTATTGCTCATTTAATACATATAGATACAACTGGGTCACCAAGCTGATTTAGCCACGAGGTAGAAGTAGCATAGCAACAAACCTCAGCAGATTGAAAGCCAGCAGCAGTGGTATCCCAGTAAGTCTTTAGCAAACTCATTATATTTTTCTCAAATTTCAGTTTTCCTGGAATGATGTTATTGATTTATTAAACTGTTGGGATTTTGGTATWCTAAATGTGTGAGATTTATCTCTATAAGCAAGTTTAAGTGTAGAAATTACTGCCTGGTTTAAGTTTATATGTTTTTCTATAAAAGATAAATGTTTATCAATGTTTAAAAATGCACAATTTCCATGCAGTTTAAGTCAGGTTTTCATTTCATGTCAGAAATTTTGGAAAGGGAGTTTTTCCTAGGGTTTTGTTGTTTGTCTGTTTTGATTTGTTTTGTTTTGGGTAGGTTTTTTGTTGTTGTTTTTTGGGGTTGGGGAGAGTTTGGTTGTTTTTGTTTTGTTTTTACTATTAGCTATTAACTATTTACTGTTAATTATTTTAYTTTTAAGAAAGGTAATTCCAGAAAATTCTGATTGAACATGATATATTGAATCAATACTGACAGAAGAGGGAGGCAGTAGGTAAGGATGATTGGGAAAATCTAAAGTTTTACAAAGACCTGGTCCTACATACTTTGTGTTATCACCTCTACAGTTTTTGGATGAACAGGAGGACATTTAGAAAGTAAACTGCTTTGCAGCTTTTCCATAATTTTCATCCACCTAGAGTAAGGACCTCTTGYGTCCAAGATGTGGAAATTTTCCTGTAAGGAGGAAGTTTAGATTTTAATATTTGTGTTTTTTCAGTCATTTAGAACATGATTATATTTTATTGGTTTAGTTGAAATGAGAATTTTATGCYAGTCACAGAAAGCACCAGTGTCCTCGACCAGAAATGTAAAATTCCACATTTCTCGGTATTTTTAAGACCAGTTCAACTTTTTTTGTTTTAGTGCCACCTAGTGACTTAAACTTGAAACATTTTTTTAAGTTTTCAATTTATTGGCGTTTGGTTTTGCGTTTTGCAGTAAAGAGATGCTTTAGAGAAGATTTTGTCCTTTTCAAACTGCATCGCAGAGTTCCTGCTGATTTCCTTTATTTCTTCTTGTGAGGATTTATGTTAAGTTATTGCTATGCTTTTTGAGGAGTGTGGCTTTTCTTAGTGGAATAATGTTTTGTCTGGAAAGCATTGATTAATATTCATTGAAGCTGGCTGTCTCGATCATGTCAAACAATTAAACAAATGTAAATATTTATATTTATGTATACATATACAGATATAGATTTGTATGAAGATGTCACATACAGCAGAAAAAAATATTGAGTGTCAGAAACAGTAATAAACACTGTGATAAAAATTAATTAATGCCCCAATTATTATTCTTTAATTCTTTAAAAACTTTCTTTTTTGATGCTCTTTTCAAAGCCTACATGTTTTGCTAGCATTACATAAATGTGAATTCTTAGACAGTGCAGTGAAGGGAAAGCTCTGTGTTTCCTTTTGTAAAAGAAGCAGAATCAATTGAAATGTTTTATTTGTATTTGAATATCCTACTACACTTGCCAACAGAATGATTGACCTGGAATTTTGGATTTATATCCCTTAAATTTATATCCTTTATATATCTCCTTGGGAGAAGTAGATCTATATAGAATTATAGAGAGGGATAGATGGGTATACAGAAGAGAATTTGAAATATTCATCAATTTATACATTGCTGTGAAATCAAGGGTTTTTCTCTCACAGTTCTGTAGTCTTCAGAATAAATGGCATTAGCTGTATGTGCATTTTGAAGAAGTATAAGTGATAAAATGTTTATGAGAATTCAGGCTTTAAAACTTTGTGCACTGTTTGACTGTGTGGTTTCAATGGCTTATAGAAAAATAACTAATATCAAGTTAAAAGGCAAATGTGAGGACTTGGAATTGTTTGCACAAAGGAAAGGGAAAAAGCATATTCTTTTAGTGCGGAATTAAGATTAAAGGTTGTGGCCATGCCTTAGCCTTGGATTTACTTTTTTATTTCCTGTTGCTTCACTCAGCTCAGACCTTTTCTCATTTTATTGGTGAGAAATTTCAGGAGTCCAAGATACTGAGTAATATTTGAAAATGACTGTGATGTTAAAGTGTGGATRGCCCTGGGAGTTCTATGCTCTGTGTAACTTTCTGAAGTTTTTCAGSTGGGGAAAGGTCAGCTGGTATCTGCAAAAGGCAGATTTATAAAATAAGTTCCCTATAGACAGGGTAGTTTGTATCTGCTAAGCAGGTAATGTATTAAAAAGAATTTAGTTTCAGAATAGAACCCCACAATGTATTATAAATGGTGTGGTTTGGGTTTGGTTTTTACTGATTTGGTTTTTACTCCATTTTATTTCCTGATTTTTTTTTTCCAGGCTGCTTGATAGCTTTGATCTTTCTATTGATCATCTCAAATGTTTTTTCAGTCCCTGTATATCCCAATTCTGAATTCTGATACTTTCTTTCTTCATTTCAGATGTTTTCTCCAGGGAGGGAAGTGTTTCTCCCCACTTCTTTTGCCTTACACCTTTCTGTAGGGTCTTGTCATTCATTTTTTGATCTGCGTATCCATGAAGTCCTTGCCCTGGAAGCAGATATAGGCAATAAATCAATATTTCTGTTTCACTTACCTTGAATTCCCCAGTAACCTCATGTTATTAGAAGGATTTCCAGGTTGAGATTGTGGAAAAGAGGAGGCTTTTAGCAATGCATAAGTGTAAGTATAAGTAGCTATTCTGGARTTAGAGGAGTTTTTCAGAATGACAACCTCCTGTTTTCCATAAATTCAGCTCTTGGAGCACTGTGGATTGCAGAGGTCCATGTGGCTGGAGGAGTTCATAGCTCAGTGGAAMTACCCAAGGGTCTCAAGCTTAAATCTTTTGCTGCAGCTCCGTATAATTTTTCTCTGTTTTTTCCACTTGGTTTTCAAAGTTGATCCTTTTGTGAATCAGAAGATAAAGTCATTGTAATACTGTCAGATTAGTATTTCTGTTTCAGACCTTCTCCAGAATGACAAAGTTAAAGCAGCATTAGGCTCAAAGCCCTTTGTTTAGACATTCATGTTAAGTTGATTTGGTTTTCTTTTMTTTTAAGTTATTGAGTTGCCCCATATATGGCCGAAGATTGTACTGGTGGTCTGAGGTCAATGAGGTCAAGTTCTCTTGACACATTTTGTGCCCCAGTAGAAGGCTTAGCTATTCCTGCCCAAACCTGTGAGGAGGAGGTCTTAATTTCCTCCRAACAGAGGACTGCTCTGGGACATCCCAAAGGTGGAAACTGCAAAAGGATATAAATAAATGGGGTAGTGAGAAATAATCCAGTGAAGACTGAATATAAACCCTATACCTTGCAGGTATAACTCCAAGACAGATTTAATTATATTAATACTTCATGATGATTTAAAATAAAAAGCTCGAGGTTATCCTGTTTTCCATGATTTACAACTGTTTTGCTGCAAGCCTCTCTCATTTTAGCTTAGATAAGGAATAAGCTTTTCATATTCTTGAAAAGATAGAAGCTACCATTGTTGATGACAGACCCTATAGAGTGGCTTTACATTTTAGCCATTTAATGGTTTGCCTCTAAATGTCATATATTGTTTCGTCAGTGAATCACTGAACACACAGCATCATAAAAAAAATCCATTTATTTCCTTTTTAGCAATAGCACTTTTGTTCCATATGTTTATATTTACTGCAATAATTAGAGGGAATAGAAAGCTGATAAATATTCAACTGACATATTTCACATAGATACACTGAGAATACTTTGTTCGATAAAACATGGGTTGTAATTACCTTAATTTTACCATTGATAGGACTTGATTTTGTGAGAAAATGGACTTTCTGAAAGAGCAACTGGTTTTTGAAAGCTTACATGTTCTTTCTTCAGTTTAATACTAAGTGATTGTGTTTTCAAGAAATCTTGTGAACTGAAATAAACGTTATTATGGTACTTAGGGGTCAGACAATATGACCAGGAATAGTAAAGGCTTACAGCAGTTATTTTGGCTTTTAAATTAATATGTGTAATTTTTTACATATCTTAATATGGAAAAAAAATTATAGTGCCACTCATGCTATTATGTTTAGGATGAACATAACTAAAAGCCGGCTCAGTTTGGTTAACTCTAATTTTTGAATGATCCTGCTGTTTATCACATATGGAAAGTGAGTTTTAAGGATGATCTGGTGGCTTTTATAGTTGAAATCCTTCAGTACTTTACTGGAGTTCAGATTGATTAAATTCACCCCTGAATTTTCTTTCCCCCTTTGAGCATTTTCATCAGTCAGATTTGAGGCTTGCCTTCATCTCCTAGCAAACAGGGAAATGTTCATTCTGGAGGATTGCTGTTCCACCTACTGATTCCTTCATCTAATCAAAATCTCTGCTCATCTGCTTTTCTGACTGGCATTAACATTAACGTTGACTGATGTCTCTGCAAACAGCTGGCTCATATATCTGCTTAATTAAATTACAGCATTTGCAGACTTTGGTTGATGTAACTCTCCGTGCTACAAATGTGTCATTTCTCTCCTGCATTTTACATCAGCATTTGTCCATCTACAGATGCAGGTGCTTTGGCTTGGCACTTTGTTCACTTTAAAGAATATATGAGTATACAGTGCRATACGGTTTAATGTGTAAGTGTAGTATTGCACAATTTCCTTGCCAGCTGCCTGGACAGTTTGAACCAGTATTCCTGAAAATATTTTAAAAATCGTTTCTATTGCCATAATTACCAATCCATGTGCTGGATACCTGACCTTCTTAGAAATAATTATCCTGATACATTTGCAGGACTGCTAGTAGGCAACTTAGATTGACAGTTTAATGCTAGCGACAGTCCAGGGAGAAATTTTCTCTTGTCACTAAATTTTCACTCGAATGTCTAAACTGCTGTTTGCTATAGCCAAGACAAGACATGCACAGGCCATAAGACTGAATTCAGGATTTATTTTGTATTAGGTCATTAAATAATTTCTATATAATATTACTGGTGAAACACAGGAGTGTTTTGACTTTATTTTTTTCAGATGAAATTGGCTTTTGTATGGCAGGGCTGCCTACTAGATAATGAGTTTTTTCTACTTTCCAAATGCAATTTCTGTACTTTTACTTCAACTCAAAATTTGAATTGGTTTTCAGACCTTGTCTTTGCAAAGTTACTTTATGACTGTAATTTTCCTATCATGGCTATAAATTYAGTTTGAGGCAAAYGGAAATAATTCCACAGCACAATAACTGTTTTCACTCCCTCATGGTTTATGTATCCAATAATCATTAGGTGATTTACTGGTTACTTCTATAAGAAACTTTTATTGAAAGCATCATTGAGTGTGTCAGTGTTTTGCATCCAAGTGAACTSGTTACATTTGTGTGARCATCTCATGGTTTTGCTTAAGCAGCAAAACGTACTGGGTTTTTTTGGTTCCAAAAATATCCTTTTTTGGGCTATATAGAATACATTAAAAACATGCCGTGTAACCCCCTAATAATATGAATTGAAATACTAGGCATTATTAAAAATGGTTTAGTATTATTATCCTTTCAGCCTTTGAAGTTTTGTTTGTTATATATGTCCTACAGTTAAAGGTTGGTATTCCCTGCTGATAGCAGTTTTCTCTCTGAGCTTTGTGCCTGGTACTTAGTGATTTATTTTAGRCGTGTAAGTAGTTGAGCATTTATTGAAACCTGTGACCTTATTTACCTTTTAATCTACAGAACACGATTGAAGTAGTTAGCAGTAGTAAAACTTTAGCCAATGAGGCTTGATTTTTAAGTTAAGGTTGCACCAGATTGGGAGTGTAAAACTACATTTATGTTTACTTTCACWGAACACCCATAATCAGGAAGAGACWTAATTATCTGTTTTCAGTTGAAATGTAAATTGTGAGGTCTGTATTTTAGTATACGTGAATATATGTACATTTATACAGAGACAAATTTAGAAAGCAATCTTAAACTGATTTCCACTTGTGCAGACAACATTTTGCACTTAAAATTTTTCTGTGTATGTTTTACATAATGTCAGAAAATCATATATATTACTTTTCAGGGAGTAGTCTTTATGGATATGTAAAACAGCAGAAATATGTGTTCTCAAGACACAAATTTCTATTGCTATCATCAGTATTCTCATGTTTGCAGCTATACTGYCCTGTGCTTCCAAGAGTGTATTTTGTTTTCCATAATTTACATATTCCAATTGAATCTAATCTCAAAGTTAGATTGTAAACCACCGAACTAAGTCATGCAATATGGAAGTCACTTGATAACCAGTATTTTTCAGGGGGTTAAAAAAGGTAATATATATATTTTTTTCTTTTTTTTAATTTCCTCAACTCTGCATTTCTGAGGTTTATTTCTTTATGCAAACTTGAAACTAAATTTGTGGGATTTTTTCCACTATAGTAGATTTTTTGGGGGTTGCCACTGAGTCAAGCATCAAATACCTGGGTTTTTTTTAAAATATATAGTCTCATTTTGTAATCTCCAGTCACTAATAGTTGCTCTCAGTGTAGTGGAAATGAAAATATAGGTTTGACATTCTTTATCTCACAAAGATCCAGAAAACATAAATCTTTACTGCTACAGTACACAGAAAAGAAAATTAATTGTCTTTAATACTATTTCTATTTGTTTTACAGTTTAATAACAATGCTCAGAATGTAAGTTGCTTTAATCATCTTGTCCAAGCTAATGTGAGGAACAAGAAGAAACTGAAAGAAGCTGTCTATAAAATCTCTGCTAAAGGAATTACGGATTACAAGAAAGGCTTTAGCTATGCTTTTGAACAGCTGCTAAATGTAAGTATTTAAGTAAGATCTCTCTGCTGTCAAGTGAAGAAGGAGAACTGGAATATTCAGATGGCCACTGCATGCTCCTTCATTGTATAACTAAGTGGTAGAAGTGCAAACCTATATTTAGCAAATATAAAAAAAAAAATCTCCAAATTTGCCCCAACAGTGGTTTGTTTTTTTTTTTCACTGCAGGTTCCCCAGCAAGCTGCTAAGACTTTGGAATTAATTTGGTTTTCAATCTGTTGTACTGTTTCACTTCATTCATTCAGCTGGTGTTTCATTTAACATGTGATTCACAGCTGACATATACTTGTGGTAGTGGTTGACTTGCCGTTRATTCTGGAATGGAAAGATCTGTGTTACTGTGCTATTGGTTCAATTTTACCACATCATCTCCTAGCAGTGCTTAGTTAACCTACAGTTTCACAYTTATTAGAAGTCCATGGTTTGAGCAAGACAGAGGGGAGGAAATGAGTTAGTTAATAGAGGAATACTGGGCACCTGATTATGCCTAAAAAGTACTATTCACTCACTGAAACTGTTGTAATTCCTTTATCCTTCTCATGTATAAAAAGAATAATTTCCTCAAAAATTAAATGCATAATTTCCATATTTTAAATACGTTGCACTTTCTAATTTTCACCCAGGCACTAGTTTTTTGAATACTAATGTTTCTCATTTTTAGCAAATGTTTGAGTTTTATTAGTAAATTTTAAATGGTTTATGTAGTTGCTGAAAACCAATGGTTCTACTTCTCACCTTCTTGAAGTAGGCATATTACATCTTAAACCTTAGTGAAAATAATGTTGTATCACTTTATAGCGGGTAAGGTGTAGCTTAACAAGTGAGAAATGTATTCTTATCCTTTCTGCTTTGTGTGGGAGTTTGTTTGTTTGGGGTGTTTGTTTGTTTTTCCTAATCTCCCAGATTCTGACCTTCAGGACACTTCTCTGACATTTTATTTGCAATTTAAGGCTAGATCTGATGTAAAAAAAAAAAAATAAATAAATAAATAAAAAAAATCTAACCTTGATGGAGGAAAAGAAAATTCGGTGTTTTCATGGCAATTTTCTCACTAGACCACTACTTACAATAGCAGAGGGGTGTGGTGGGTAAATGAGTGGGTGTCCTCTTCTGATGGTTATATAAAACCAAAAACAATATTTTGAAGCCTGTTGGACATTTTGGATTAGGCTGGATGGCATTTTCCCCTTTTCTGCACCTGTTGACATCTTATGCAGAGAGAAGAAAGCAGGAAGCAGGAAGACAAGAATTTTTGCCAAATATTTGCTTTAAATTATGGATTACATTTGGTGCAGCACCAGATACATACTTTGTGTACAGGAAACATTAAGAAAAGCTGAACACAGGGGAAACCCTAAAACTGGACTTTTTTTGTGGACTAAACTATCACTTAAAAATAATTGGAGATCAGTGTTGAAGTGGGATCATCTCTTTTGTAGCTGGAGGCAGAAGTGTGATTAGCCTCACATGATCTCTGCAAGACTGGAATTTATGACTGGACATTGTCGATTGCACAAGGTTCTGGATATGTACTCATTCTCTCCAAATATTGCCAAATCCATTTAGCAGGAAGAGTAAAGGGCTGCTGATGGTTTCTTAAAGAAAAAAATACTGAAAATGCATTCCTAAAGTGTCATGTCACAAGATATAATTGTAACCTGCCACTTAGCTAATTTTAAAAATTTGAGACTTGTATAAAACAAAAGCCATTTTAGATGCAGTATRAAATGGATCATGTCTTGCTTGCCTGTTTCATAGAAAAAGATAAGGCCTGTATCAAATAGAAGAGAGACCTAAAAATTAATACGTAGGCAAATTCCACTTGTATTCTTTTGTGGTTTAAGCCAAGAAGCTGTTTCTTGTCCTGGGGAAGCTCCTGTATAGACAACACCTTCCCAYTGAGCTGTGGCCCATTGGACTGTTCAGGCAAACTGTTGAGAAAAATGATGAAATTGCAGCATCAGCTTTACACAATCTGTAATGGATTCACTCCCTAAGCCAGTGCCTTTCCATCTTAGACCAAAGGAGTGTGGAGTGGAGGAAGATGAGTTTTAAATTCCTTAAAGATCATCTGGTTCCAGCACCCCTGCCATGGACAGGGGCATCTTTCACTAGACCAGAGTGCTCAGAGCCCCATCCAGCCGGCCTTAAACAATTCCAGGGATGGGGTAATATCATATGATTTGAGTTTATCCATGTTCAGGTTTCCAATAATGTTTAGAAGCTAAAATCTTTTTTCTTTGGCATGGCTTTAGTGTCTGAACAATATAGTGTAAGTAAATGCCCTTCTGTAAGTATGAGGAGATAAGAGAAAAATGWTTTTTTCTGATACTGTGTAAGCATATGCTAATTAAGCCACAGAAAAGTCCTGCTTTGGTGAAAGCAAATCCTAGCTCAAGTTCCCATTGCCCATAGCAGTGCTTCTTTCAAAATGCCTCAAAATGTTCCATAATATGAGCAAATTTTGGTCCCCTTCCTTGTCCCTCTGATTTTATTTTGGTCTATATATTAAATCACCGTGAATGTAGGTGAATTGCTTTATTTATGAGGTATCCAACCCCACTTTTATTACTTTTTTAATATCAAGAGARTTGCAGCCCAAAGCAGTATCTTGCAAGTTATATTTCAGAAGCAAAAAATGGTCATAAATTATTTAATTCCAGCTGAAACACAGTGTGCTGATGAGGTTGGAGAGAAGGTATTGATTTCAGGCAGGTTTTATATGTTGTTACATGTAAGGGAATCTTGGGGCTTGATTCTTTGGGCTTGATTTATTTTTTTTTTTAATTGGTCCCAAATTATTAAATTTGTAAGTAGTAATAGTAAGAAAAGAAGTAATTCTTCCCTTAATATTGAACAGGAATTAAACCAGTGATTAGAATGAAAAGTGGCAGAGGGGAGAGGGATGGTCAGGGACACCTGACCAGCTTGGTGACAATCACTCTGTAGCCACAAAGAGTGGCTGAGAGAGCAGGGGAGAAGTGGGAGCTTTGTAAGGACAACTCTTCTATTGATCTTCTTGACTCTAGTGTAAATTCTTACAGCAAAATTCAGGCTTGTGGAAGGAGAAGTTGAATTTATTTCACTGGATCTCTAAGGGTTTTACTCTGTCACATCCAACTACTCAGAAGTACCAAGGTGTGTCTGACTGGGACCATTTGTATGCAACACAAAGGGCAAGGAATGGCTGCAAAAGTAAAAAGCAATTTTCTTGGACTAGATTCTTAACTTTTAGAGAATAAAGAAAGAGGAGCCAAAATTGATACCCACCTCTATTGATCTGGCTGTGGAACAATGTTTTTATTTCCTTGCAAAACACACTGCTTTTCTCAGGGGCTTTGCAAGTTACTTTGATGAATTAGGAGTCAGAGGGGCTTCTTYTTAATTCTGTTTCAGGCTTGCTCTCCAGAAATAATGGAACATTCTCAGTTTTTCAGCTTCGAGATGCAACATAATTGGAATAGTAGATGATGGAGAGATTTTAATAATCTAGGTGGTCATATCTTGGCTATAATACATTATGTAGACCCTATTCTAAAATACTTTTTTAAAGATTAGCTATTTTCTGGAGAATATTAATAGTTTGAAAAACAACATGAAAGAAATAAAGATTTGGAAGATGAAGCTCATTTTAAGGAAACATGACAAAAATATTTCAAATTTTATAAGGTGGATATCCTATTGGACACTTAAATTAACAGAGTTTTTATTCAAGCAGTCAGTGAGCTGGAAAGTTTTTGTGAGTAGGAATCCAGCAGGGAAAAACATAAACATATTCAGTAATACATTACAGGTCCATTGTTCCCCAATTTCCACAAGGAAAGTAATGATAAGGGGGAAAAAAAGTAAGGATGAGAAAAGAGTAAGAATATTTAAAGATCCTCAGTGCAAATCTCATGCAGAACTTCTGTTGAGGAAAACTGGGGTTGTGATGAGTATGAGCTAAGGAGCTCTCCTTGGGTTTTTGGAGGTGAAAGGAACTACCAAATCCCCAATCCACTCTGTTGGGCCAGATCTGAATTGACTCATATTTAAGTATCACGGAACGGAAAACTGTGTTTGGTTTATTTTTCATTCAGAAAGGGGTATTGAACAAAATTCTAAAACATTTTTTATGTTTTGGCATTACTGTGTGAAAGTAACAAGTGTGTAGCCAAAAAAGCCATCAGATGTAACTGTTTCTTTATAGCCTGAAATATAAAAACTCTTCTGTTTGTATCTCCTACAGCACAGTGTCTCCAGAGCTAACTGCAATAAGATTATTATGCTGTTTACAGATGGTGGTGAAGAAAGAGCACAAGAAATTTTCCACAAATATAATGAAGACAAAAAAGTAAGTGATATATGAAAAATTTTACTGTATTAAATGCAACAGCRTAAAGAGAAACATTGAAATATGGAAGTGAAAGGGGATTTGGTGTATGTATRAAGTATTTAAAAAAAACCCAACCAACCAAATAACTTACTAGTATTGATCTTTAGCATGCTTAAAGGTTTTTCAATCTATAATATTTATTTGAAAAATCATAAAATATGCTTAATATTTTGAACTTTGTGGCTCATTGGTCTCAAGTGATGCAGAAGTATATCATAAGCCATAAAGAACTCAACTTTTATTAACATTTTTCATGCATTAGTGTCATTTCTGAATTATCCAGCAGAAACACAGGGAGTTAATTGACAGGATATACATGTGTATCTCTGTCTCCTCACTGCAAATATCTTCTATGTGCTTTTATTGTTTGCCAGGAAAAGGCAAAATGAGAACTCAAGGTTAGAATCTGAATTTGAATAGATTTGTGCTGGAAGAAAACCACATTTTTCCCAGTGAGGATAATTATACCTTTGAATGTTTAAGCAAGAAGTGGGATGGCTTTCTGCTGATGAAATTTGATCTCTGGTTCAAGCAGAATTATGGGTTTGACATGAGAATCCCTGGATGAGTTCTGTTGTTTAGATTAAATTGGATTATTAGCTGTGCTGGTTTTGGATTTAATTTTTGAATCTAATCAAATTTCTGGTCTGGGTTTTGCAAAATTAAAGATATAAAAATGCAGGAGTGTGTGCATGAAATATAGCAGCCTAAAGTTGTTTTCTACTAAATTTCAGTGCAAACTATTATTTTTTATTATTGTTAGAAGATTAATCGCATTCTAAATAGAAACAGAAAATGAGCTGGGTTCACACTGCAGCTAAGCAGTTACCTTTTCTAGTGCCTGGGGATGTGCCTGCATCTGTGGGGTTTTGTGAGTTGTTTTTTTGTTTTGTTTCCAAAAAAGCTGCTAAAAGTTAGAAGATGATTCATGAAGGCACTTTAACAGTTGCCATGGATGTAGATGCAGGAAGCAGTGGAAGTGTTTCATTGGAAATCCTCATATGTTTGAATTAATCCTTTCAAAAGTAGAGCTGGAAATGCAGTGCTCAATTTGTATCYTGACCAGTGATTCAGTCACTGACCTTGAAAAATCATTTTCTGGCTGCTTTAYAGTCATGCTTCACATAGAATGATAAGCTGAGGTTTAGTTAATCTTTGTGTCTGAGTTGAAAGTACTTTTTAAACTGGCAATTAGAAGAGAGAATAGAAGTTGTAGTCTTTTGTGACACACATGGCTGTACTCTGAAAATATATGAAGAGATTTCTCTTCAAATTTGGTTGTGGTAGCTTTTATCACATTGCAACAACAGCCATCAGCTATAGGAAATACTTCTAAAGGGGGAAGATATATGATTCATTTCTTATTATTTTTTAAATTTAATTTGCTGTGTTAGGAGGAAAGTGTAGTAAAATACTCAGTCCCAACAACGAAAAAGATTTGGAGTGCCAAGATTTGTGATCCTAATCACATCATGCCTGATGGTTGATTATCCTGTGAAGAATGATAAATGAAATGTAGGATTTAYTAATTTTAAATGGTCATTTTACTGCATCATTTAATACTGTAAATTTTCACTGCTAAGGATTGGGGTGATTTTATRTATACTTTATTATATAAAATACAATAGACTCATTTTCTTCTTACCTCTTGTCAAGGAGGGTTTGGGGGTTTTATTGTATAGAGGAAATGTATAATGGTAATAATGGTCACTGTGTGTCATTATATTATCATATATAATTTAATGCATTGCTATTTCAAGGCAAGGCACATTTTCTACCCTTGGTTATGGTCTACGCATCTTCATTTTCAAATCTTAGTAAACACATTTTGTCACTTGTCTAATAAGCACTGGGTCAGTCCTAAAATTTTTTCCAAGGTGACATTGGAATTGCAGTACCAAGTTTATGCAGGTGTAATTTGAAGAACCATTTGCTTTCCCCTTATCACTTTCAATCAGTAACTATCCTTGCAGTGTTGAAGGGAAATTTATGGTAGGAGAACATGTAATGAGACTGGACCAGTGAATTCTTTCTGAAGAGTCACAATGAAATCTTCCAACATCTTTCATAACATTCTAATACTTTTAAAAATAAGATTTATACAAAATATGCTTGTGATACTGCTCTCCTTAGTAAGGCTACACTTGATTTCAGAATGATGACACGTGAGCTCTTTTGTTCTTGCCTCAGTACGTAACTTACTGTTGGTTCATTATCAGTAGAGAACAGCAGAATTAGTGGACACATTCCGACATCAAAAATACACATACACTTTTAATCTTGCTAAGTCATAATCACAATATTGTGTTACCTTCTTAGATTGCAGAGTAGRCTGCTTTCTTATATTAAATGATAAGACTTTAAAGAGATGTGGGTGTAGTTTCTATTGCCTTTATTGCARTTAATTTGTAATTTAGTTTATAAATATCCAGTGAATTTCAGACTGTGTTGCTATTTATCATTTGTAGAGGGACTATTCAATATAAAGTGTTAAAAAGTTTTCTGTGTTTTACGGTAGAAGCAGTTCATGGTATAAATTTTTATCAGCATATGTATCTTTTTGCCTAATCTGCATTTATTTGACCACTTGTCTTTGTGTTTTGCATAAAGCATATAAAAGGTGAATCTTTATTGTCCTATGTCACAGTCAGTCACTTAGGCATCACTGAGTTTTAAACTTATTTTCTTTTTCTTGTACTAACAAAAGACCATTTATTCAAATCTATTAATCCGTGTTTCCATCTTCCTGATGTAAAATTTCTTCAGCTTTGTAGGTATTTTCTTTTCCTTGTCATTAATTTGTAAATCCATGCCATGAAAGAAGCTTCAGTTTCAACACATAAAATAACATGATTTAATACACTTGTTTGCAGTGTCATTGGTGCAACCTTCAAGYTATGTGAAATAATGCAATAAACACTTGAAAACTACTGAAAAAACAGACTATAATTTAGAGGCTGAAAAGTAATCCTTTTAAATTCGAAGTTTTATTCTGTTTGAAATAGCATACAGATATAGTTAAAATAGTTTTCTGTCTGTATAAATAATTTACAGTGTGAATAGGAGAGTTATTATCAAACTTATGTAACACGGATTTGGGGAGGAACATTTTATCTGTTTGAAGAGGAAAATCACAGTTGTGTTTCACTTTTACATGCCTTTTTCCCTTTATAAAGCCAGATTTTATTGTCACATACTGCAACTACATGCTGAGCCTGATATTTAAAAACTGACATGTTTACCTTTWTGATGACATTTGGGGTACTCGCATTAAATGTGGAAAATACCACACATGCTCTAAATTTCAGGAATGAGGGTGCTAAATTTCATTTTATTTGCACTCCTCCTACAGACGGCTTCACTGGAGACAGCAATATAAATTTAATTGAAATGTATACCCCGTAGGCGTTTATCRTGAGAATTTTGAATTCAGGTTGAAAATAGAAAACCACAGATCTTTGGGTCAATTTTTTCCCTCRGAATCTGTATATGGAAAGATTGCTCAACTTATGTGAGTAGGAAAAAGGCCTTAAACATACCTCATGTACTTTTAGTTGTTTGAAGTTTTGTGGAATGGAAGAGGTTTGGGTTGGATGAACTGGCCTGACACACAGAGGCAGGATTAGTCTGACCCCTCAGGTAGGAGCAGAACTATAAATTGGGGTTTATGTCTCATTCTCACAGAATTATCTGCCATAACAAGTGAAACCTCATTTTTTGTAGATTTTTCTGGCAGTATCATTTGAGATGAAGTGATGTGAAGAGAAGTTTTCCAACAACTCAGTTCCATTAAAAATATCTGTATGTGATGGGCATAGAATTGCTACAGTGGTAGAGATCCTATGGGAGAAGGCTCCAGCTTGCTGGAGCTCCACTGGGAAGCTTACAGCTGCCACTGACTTCTTCCAAATGAGACACATTCAGCATGTCAATAGAGTGATAAAATGAAATATTTATGAGAAAGAACTTGTAAAACTTTCATTAAAAAAAAAAAAAAAACATAACACAGGCCTCCTGCTGTCATTACCAGTGGAGGGAACCATTTTCTTTTTTGATTTCAATCCATTAGTGCATAACTGCGAGTCAATAAAACTAAAATCAAAACTATGTAAATTTAAGCAGTGGTGTATGCACAGTTCTAGGTGAGTGTCCTGAATTCAAAGGACCATCAAAAAAGCCGGTGACATTTCCACTTTGRGTCGCTGTGGAATTCTCATCAGGGGTCAGACTGACCAAATGTAACTTTATATGGTCACTTACAGATCTTAAAATTGAAACAGCATCTTTTCCAACACTAATGTCAGCTTTGAATAGAGCTGAACAGCTGTCAGAGTGCATCCCAACAGGTTTTGTGTTTCTGAGTGCGTGGTAGACTTGTGACACAGGCTATAACACARAGTAATTAAATTAACAGTTGAACAAAGCTTCAGCAAGCTGGTTAAACTGGCTCCCTGGCCCTTTTCCTAATCAATTCTGTCCCAAGGATGTGTCACCTTCCAGCTGTTAATTACAGTTTATTGTATGTTCCACGATATGCACAAATGGTAAACCTAAAATATTCTGGGTGAAACTTGGGTCAGTATTTAAAAACTCTATAATCCATTTCTTATTTCTTTTTCTTTCAAAGTAAAAAGTGGAAACTGTTATTAGAGTATTCACAGAAGAAACAACTTATTCTAAAAGCAAATTAACCTCTTTTTTTTACCTCTTAGTTCCACCTATTAATTAAGAGCATGTGATACACCTACTGTCCCAGTTTCTGGATTCCTAACATAAATTGATTCCATTACAATAATGAATTTAAATATACCATATCAGCAGTCTCCCTCCTTTGACACTCATTACCCAAATATGCTTCAGGAATAGTCAAGCTGCACAATACTAACCTATGTAAGTCTTGAGCCTATAAATCCATACAATAACAGCTGGGGGGAGAGGTTGGTGGTTTTTTTYCTTTTTCAATATGATATTAGGCACACATTTTTTTTCCCCATAAACTTAGATTTTGAACCACAATTACCTGATGGTTGTGAAGCTGTTTTCCCACTAGGAATCTGAGTTCAGAGATTTTAATATACTGATATTCAAAAATATCTATGTCCTGTTCTTTCAAGTCATCATCTCAGATAGCCTGCTAGGCTACCAWGTGTCCGTGCCCTTTCCTACACATCTTACATTGACCCCTTTATCTTCAGACATCCCCAAACATCACCAAACCTTTCTTGGAGACTACCAGAAGGAAATAATATCCATTATATTTTTTCTACCTTTTTCACTTTTCCATTCAGCCATTGCATCCCCTGTGCTGTTCTGTGTGTGAACACCTGGGTGAGGTTGCTGTAGATTTAAAGAGGTGCAGCAGAAAGTGCAGTGGGGCTGAGGGGGGTTCTTTTAGGAAGATCTGCTTGCAGAACCTTTTCATGCATGTGTCTGCACACACATCTCTTTGTTGATGTGAGTTTCTCTTTATGCTGCTGTTTCATTATGAGCATGATCCTGGCTTGCCACGTGGCATTTTTATCCCTTGTGCAAGATAAAAATGCACGTGGAAGTGTTGAGAGCTGCAGAGGACTAATGAAAGTTTTAATATAGCTTTGTTGAAAAGTAACCTTATCTGTTTTATTAAAGTCATGTGTATCTGTTACATAAAGCCCAACTGGCAGCTTGTTTCCTTCAAATTTGGCACAGAGGAGGCTATTTGATACTTCTATTTTTGTTGATTTTCAATTCCAAACACTGTAGTAATAGCAATTGATTCAGTGCATCACATTTAGGATGATGCTGCAGATGGCATAAAATGATTAATCAAGGCAACAAGGATAGAATATCAGTTAATATAGAAAGCACATTATGTTTGTTTTGGGACAAATGCAAGAGAGTGAGACTGCATTTTGCTTATTTATATAAACAAAATGCTACATATGGCATAGCTGGCTGAGGCTAGACATCAGAGGGTCCATCCTGTCTCAGCCTCCCCGTATATTAACTGTGAATTCATTCCTGTGAAGTTGCAATTGCTGTGAAATGGCTTGTGATTTGACTGTGTTCTTCTGTAATTCAAGAATTGGAGGTCTGGGACTTTCTGCAACAAGCCTTTTAATACCTTGGCCATGCCTAATGATGTTTATGTAACCTCTTCTTTAAAGTATCCAGTTCCACAGCTTCCTTAGGTATTTACATTCTTCTCTTTCAACAGCTACCTGTTTAGAAAGCTTTCCTTAAGACAAGTAGGCTTAGAGGGTTTAGGGTTTCTTTTTTCTTTTCCTTTTACATTCTTTAATAAGATCAACTAATTCTTATCATAATAATATCTCTTCCATTTTATGAAACAATTTCTATGTTGAAACTCTCATCCAAGTTTGTTATCCAGCTTTGGTCTTTCCAACTAAACAAGCTAATTTGTTTCATATTCATCAAAGGTTTATCTAAGATTATATTCATTCTTTATTCTTTACACACCTTTTCTGTATAAAAGCACATTGTTGCTCTTGAACAGTGAGAGAAACTTAAGTGGCATCAAGAGAACAGAGCTCTCTTTTTTTCTTATGCATGTCAGCATGTTTACTTGGGTAAATACATCAAAGACCATAACTTACAATTTTGGAACTGTGTTGTATTATTGAATCMTATTTGGTTTTTGCTTTCTTCTGAATTGTTTTTCCCTAGATGTTTGGGGTTTTTTGGTCATATGTTTTGTTGGGGTTTTTTTAACAGTTCGTCTTCAGTCTCAGTACCTGTGCTTGATTTTCCAAKACTTTTTAATCCTAAATTACATTAAGCTGTTTCTTCTTGTATACTTAATGTTTTCTTCTTCCTGAATTGCCATTTTTCTTTTAATCCTTCATTCCTTAGATTGTCTTTCTACATTACTGACTCATCTAGCTAATTCTCGGTGTGTGTTGGAGTCTGTCTGTTATCCTTTTTTTACTGCTATGAAACCTTCCTTTCCTTGTAATAAAAATCACTTCTTCATCTTCCATTCAAAGTATTTTCCCTCTCCTAGATTTACAGATAATTCTACCTTAAAATTCAAAAATAAATTAACTGTTCTTGGCATTTTCTAGAATAAGAAATTTCCCTAACCTGCTACAAGATACTCAGTAATTATGTCTCACATTATAAGTTTTACCTGCATGACTTCATATATTTAAAGTTATAAATATTTTTTCTATGCTTCTGGTGTTTCTTAGGGTAAGTTCAACAGGTAAGTAAAAACTGACTCTGTGAGTCAGTTATAGAAAACAGAGACAGAGAAGATCTAAGTTGTTTTACTGTAAAAGACACATAAGAGAGGCTCACATTTCCCCTTCATTTAAAAATACAAAGAGTGAAGAATATTTAAAAATTAAAAATTGTTTCCTGCAGATAGAGAAGCCAAAAAGTATGTAAGAAAAAAAATATTATGAAGATTAAGAGATGCTTTTACATAAAATTGGTCATTCTGACACAATTCTGACATTTGTATGATCACTGAGTCTAGAATTTTCCAAAGGTTTACTTTACAACAYTGGTTTAAAAATTCTTTCTTTCTGGGAAGAAACTGCAGAATTTGTCCATTTAAGAGAATACACAAGGTAGCCAAGGTAGCACAACTGAATAATATTTTAAAAAGAATTAACCATTATTTACTGACTCTAAAACTTGATAGAAATCTTAGTTTCTAAATGCTGCTTAGGCCACTTCATAGGTGGGTGTTGAGGATTTGTCTATTAATCAATGGAAAGGTTTGCCAATGCACAGGTGGAAAAAGTGGACAGAAAAGAGAGTTTACAGCTGGACTCCAAGAGGGAATGTACAGAATAGGAATCTCTTTAGGGGGCAAGAGAATAAAGGAACAGCTGAAACAAGCAGATGGTGGCACAAGCTGAATGCATGAAGCAGCCTAAACAGATGACAGGTTAAAAARGAAATAAAAATTTCAAAAAAATAAAGTTCCAGTCCATTTGAATAGGAAGAAGTATGTGATTACATATGCAAGAAGCATAACAGAGGAAAGGGATGTGAAATGAGAAGTTAAAGTGTAGGAGGTGAACTGTACATTTCACCCAGGCAAGTAGAAACCTTGTGCAACTTCAGTGTTGAGTATTAAAGATTGATGCAGATGTTGTAATGAAAAGGTGTTTTTTAGGAGAAAACATCAGCACAAGAGATGGAGGAGCTCTGTTAGAGAAGTCTTATCCAGAGTAAGGACTACTAAATGTCACTTAGAAGGTCATTTTCTAAAGCATTTTGGAGGAAAAAAAAMCAAAAAMCCCACACCCTTTATTTGAAAAAAAGCAAGGAAGAAAGTCATCTTACAAGTAGRGTGAATGAGCATGCTGGTAAATAGAAAATTCCCCAGTCTCTACTTAGAAAGTGACTTGGATTCAGAATCCTGATTAGTCTCAGAGAAAAGGCTAAAATCTGCTCTGTCATATCTCTAGGAATCAGTTACATTCTCAAATCTTTTGCATGGCACAGGATAGAATTTAATGTGCAGAATTGAATGTGCAATAAGAATAGATTGTCTTTAACAGAAGAATAAGAAACTGATTTTTCCATCTTGTACTTGCATGGTTAGGGAAGTATGAACTTCTAATTATTTCAAGGTTTTCACAAACATTTTTTTAGGTTTTAGTTCTAAAAAATAGAGGAAAAACAAACAAACAAAAAAAACCCCAAAAATATTTTTTTTTCAGAAGAGAATCAGTTCCTGTATGCAGTCTTTGAAGGCTTATGCTATTATGTATTTCTATTCCTCTATTTCTATATTCAACTTCTATTTGAAGTAATTTCAGTTGAAGTCATATGCATGTTAGCCTTGTATCAAATTCACAGTAATGTATTCAGTGTTTGCTGAGGCTTAGATGGGAATTCTGTCCTTAATAATCTCATCCTAAATCACATGCAAACAAAAATGTCTAATTCATAATGACCACAGAACCTGGAGTGCCAGCTACAAATGTGTTTTTTTCTAAATAATTTTGAACTTACTTATATGGATTTCTTTTACAGGGAAAAATTTTATTTGCAAAATCTTTTTTGGAGCCATCACTTTGAATTGTATAATGCAGTCTGAAAATACTGTATTCTCAATCCTGCGTGTGGACAGGAAAACAAATAACCTCAATGCTTTTAGTTGCAAACTTATTCTGTAGATGCTATTTCATTTGAAAACAAAAAACAAAGACAAACCCTCTAAGGCAATGTTTTGTTTATAATAAATTTCTCTGTAAGAAGCATATTTCTAATTAGGGCTGAAGACCTCTTTTTTTCCTATTTCTTAAAAAANTCTTTGTCTTAACCCACAAGTTTTCCATCTTTTACCCTTTGATTGTCTCCCCAGACCCACTAGTGGGGGCTGCACTGGCTGAGGTTGGTGGCTGGGGTTAGACACATACAGGCAAAGCCAACAGAATAATACAAAAGGTAATTCTTCTACTTTTTCCATCATCCCTACTTTTGAGTGTGTGCAATAATGTCCATCATGGGCTCGGCAAAACACAATCTCCCCTGGTACTGAGGTAACTGAGGCAAGGAATTTGCATTTATTTGGGAAGATATAAGAAATCTGGTTTTCCTTCAGTAACCTTCACAAATCATACTGAAAATAGGATCCAGAACACCATACGTTCAGATAGCCAGGAAAGTTTTGTTTTCCATTCCAAATTGTCCACAGGGACATTTCTACCTTTTCTTTTTTTTTCTTTTGTGACCATTTGGGTTTAATGTCAAACTTTTCCCCTTCATTCATGCTTACTCTCCTATCTAGTTTATTGCAGAGTCATATCCCTTTTCTCCCTTTGTTTTATTTGGAAAAAAAAAAAAAGCTAGAACACAATATGAATCCACTCTATTGTAAACTGTTCTCTATTTTCCCAGTCTAGCAGCACCTTTTTGAATTTTAAACCATCCTTCATGAACTTACATTCGTGTATCAAATGAAAGGTGATGAGGTCATAGTTAGTAAAATTACAAGCAAAGTGAAGTGGATTTTGTAGGAAAATAAGAGAAATAGGGATGAACCAGTGGAGAGGATATTATTTAGAAGAAACATTGAAAAGATACATAATGAAACAGGAGGGGGATGTATGGGGGATAACAAAATATCCCCCCTTAAAAAACAACAACAAAAAAAGTAAAGTTAGAGAGCATAGTGATTATGAATAAATTATGCCTAACTGGTAAACCTAGGAGTATCTGAAAATTCTGGGATTATCTTGAAAATGAAGCCAGAGCAACACAGGAGTAGAATCTGAAGGAACAGGTCTATAAAAGAAGTGTGGATTGCTGCAAATACATCAAATTATTAAAGACAGTCTCGAAAGCCAGACCAAAATGGAGGCATCTCTTCAGAATTTTGTAACCTGAATTTATGCATTAATGTGGCCTCACGTAATACACTTTGCATTACTTTAGTCTTAGCCACAAAACAGGCACTGGACAGTAAGAGACAAATGATAGGAAGCCCAGTAAGCCACAAGCAGGAGAACTGTAAGGCCTAAATCAGAGAATTCTTTTAAAAAATTTAAGATAATAAATCAATGTGACAACTTAGACACACACCCTTAAACAACCAAGAATCAGGAAAAGGCTTGAGAGGGGGTTAGATAGACCCATGCCTTTATGGTCTCAGCTGTGATGAGAGTGTCCACAGATGTGAGCCTTTACCTCAGTACTTTACCTCGTGTCATCCTACTTTGTTTACATAAACTATGTACATAACTATATGTGCGTGTGTTCGTACACACACAAATATATGTATATATAATGATATATTCACAAACACACATATGTAACACATGAATGCAGAAAACCTTGCAGGAAAGAATGAGTGAACCCACTGAGTATGTAAAGTAACACAAGAGATGCCTGCAGGTGCCACTTATTTCACTTGACTAAAAAGATCTCTACTCCTAGTTACAAATTTATTTTTGGCATTACAACAGGATATGTACAGAGAACGTAAGAACTTTTGTCATAACATCCTTTATGCTTCCAGTAAGTTCCACAACAATAATAAAGAGAACATGATTAATGAATTTCTGAGCATTGAAATTTTAATGAATAACTAATTTCCCTGTGTCATGCTCAGTTATTTTGACAGTAAAACTTATATCTTGATAAGTATTTTACAGAAATGCTGATGGGAAGGTGTGCATTTCGACGTGACTGTAGATGACTACGTGAACTTGGATAAATACGTGATTCTAAATGACCATTTTGCAGTAATTTTTGCCCTGTTACTCAGAAGTAGGTTATTTAGAGCAAGAGATTAGATATCTGCAAACAATACTTTTCCTCCTGTAGTTTCCTGAGTATATTTCTTTTATAAGAACACAGCAATAAATTCAATACTAAGGAAGTTTTTCATATACTTTTTTGCTTATTCCCCCATTATTTACACTGTCCAATTAAAGATTAAAGAAATCATTACCTTGAGCAAGCAAGTGATTACAACAACCCAAGTTCAAAATTTGTGCAAATACTTAGTGATAGTGATAGATTTCATTCTGCCTGGAATGTTCTTAGGAAGGAAAAAAAAAAAAAAAGAAAACTTTTTCAGAAATTATTAAAATTCATTTATATTACAATATAGGCTGAGAAATGGCTTATACCTTGTCATATAAAATATGACGTATTAGAGTACATTTTCTCTGCTCTTGTCTTTCAGCCATTAGAAATGCAAAATCYAAATCTAAATTTACTAAGAACATTCTGGTACAAACTGCTCAATACACTGAGGTTATACACACCCCACCCCTCAAGGTGTTTTGCTATGGATTGCCAGGGAAAATCACTTGTATTTTCTTTCTGAAAAATTATTTTATTTAGCTGATTACAAAAGAAATGAAAAGGCATATCATTCAGCATATGAGTGAACTGTGTCATCATTGAATTTATGTTTATCATTAACAGCCCCCGGGATAGGTGGCAGCTGCCTGTACATACCCAATGCTTCTCGTAGGCAGCCCTGAGATTTCAGGCRCAGCTTGGCAAGAGGTACAAGGAGTGGGCATGAACTGCTTGAATTAATCATKAGCTGTGAAGGACATTCTCTACTCCAGGGCTGCACAGAAGCCTCGCTCTCTGAGAAGCCTCACTCTCTCAGCCCTGCCCGGGCACTCACCAGCTGCTGACAGGCGGCATCGTCACTGCCTGCTCCTGTCAGTGCTGGCATGTCCCACCTGCAAGAGGAGGCAAGGTCAGGCTGCCCCCAGCACAGCCCTGCCTGGCACTGCTGAGTTTCCATCAGCATACAGCAGCTGATAGTTTTTTTCCACCTTGAAAAGGAAAGGGAACCAAACTTGCAGCATTTTCATCCCTTAATCCTCTTCTAAGATACTGTTCTGTTCCCAGGTCAGTCTTCAAGAAACGGTATGTGAGCACAGACAAACTCTCCTCACATGTTTGGGTGGCATACCCTGTCTAAAGCTCACTGAATCTTATTTTTTTTAGAATTTTCATGTTCCTGTGAGCATCAGCCAATTATAAAATTAGAAAAGAAATTTGTGTAATTGATAATTCCAGACAGGGAGACTTCTTGTAAATGGATTCTGCTGGAAATGAGGGCTTCTGGGGGTCCTTTCTTATCCCACCTACCCTTTTCCAGCTTCTAGAACAACTGTTTGGCATTTGCAACTGTTAAGATTCAGTCACTTTTCCATGCTGTACAAGAACTGGAGTAAATGGGAGCAAAAAATTGAGGAAGGAACTATACAAGACTATTTGCGTGGGAAAGAAGAAGACAAAGTACGTGATTAAAATTAGTATTTGAAATGGCATATTGAAATATTCCTTTAAATACTTGGATGATATTTGTAATACTTCTTCCCTGGGATTTACAAGGACAATGAAAAAAAAAAAAAAAGAAAAGAGGGCTTAGTGTCACAATATGAACCGTAAATATCTCTCTAATTAATCCAGTCCTTTCCAGCTGCTCAGCTGCCTCCAAATGTTGTTTTGACTATCAAAGAAATGCCTAAAATGCTTTTAATCYAGAGTACAGTGGGAATTACTTTGTCAACTCCCTTGTCTGGTTCCTGATATGGACCACCAAATTTACAAGGAATTCTCAGAAAAAAAACGTTTTCTTCAGAGAATGCTAAATGATGAGTGTCAGGGAGAAGCAGCTTAGGGAAAGGAGGAATTTAATTGTTTTTCATTTCAACAGGGAAAATTCCCCAAAGAAACAAATAGATCGACTGAGTAAATAGAACATGGGTAGTCAAAGTAAAACATTCAACAGATGCACTGTTAAAAAGATGCCAGTATTTTTTTTTTTATTTGAAATCTGGGAGGCAGGATGAGGAGCTAGAAAATCACCTGGTGCAACTGAGTGCTGTACAGGGATTTGTGAGGTGGGGTGGGATGATGAAGGCATCCCTTCTGGTGGAAATCATGGGAGAAGCAACCAGTGTGTCCACAGCCTTTGAGCTAGATCTACAGCCACAATTTTTTATAGTTTAACTGAGTTAAAGCTGGGAGGTAATTTGGCTCCTGCCAGCTGTCAGACTCCTGGACAAAGTGCTGGGACTGCTCCTGTGTCAGCAAAGAAAGGGGAAGAGGGAAGGAAGGAGCAGTGGTTTGATTTCTGTGTATGATTTCTGCTGGCAGGGTTGCTCTAAAGCCTGGAGAGTGGGACCAAAGCCCACTTTTTGGCGGAGTTGACACAGGCAAATTGACTTTCAGACATAAAATTCAAGCCCATCAATGTGAAGTCCTGC
Organism: Mixornis gularis; assembly: GCA_003546035.1. Lineage (NCBI taxonomy): Eukaryota > Metazoa > Chordata > Aves > Passeriformes > Timaliidae > Mixornis > Mixornis gularis. The sequence continues at coordinate 459,353 of QVAJ01000349.1, forward strand.
TGGTGTTTTTGGGAATACAACATTTCATATTGTTGCTCTTAAGCAATATGTTATACGAAGCTAATAAAACAGAGCTGATTTATACCCACACCTAGAAAATGTTGAGATCAAAACTTCATTTTATTTGAGGAGACTGTGCAGTACAGAGGACACTGCCTCATTGTCATTATGTAATAGTCCAGCATTAGGTACTGTGAGCATACAAAACTGTGCTTGTATTCCTSTGATACTTGAGGCCCATCAAGGATTGTGTCTAAACTAGGTAAATAGTCAAATAATCACATAATCAGTGGTCCATTCTATCTAATTACAATCAATTTAGCAGGGGTAGATTAGCAGGTGTCAGCAGGGAACAGCAGAGGAAAGGGCACCACACAGCAGCCCTTCTGTGAGTAAGGAATGAGGTGCTGTGGTTCCACAAGGTGGCACCAAGAAGTTGTAGAACAGTGTGACTGAATTAGTACATTGTTTTTAGTTCTGTGAGAACGTAAGTTCTGAAGCCTTTCGGTATAACTACAGTGGTGTTTTGAACATTAGTCTGCAGTAGAAAATATCCCCGTTTTCATGTAGATATGTTTTCTGTGAGGGAATGGAACAAGCTGGGGGGGGAAAAAAAAAAACAAACAAAACCCAAAACACCCTCGCCCCCCAAAAAAACCCCAAAGCAAAGAAAGAAAACAAACAAACAAACAAACAACCACAAAAAAACCCACACCACGTTTCTGTCATTTTTCTAAATAATTTGCAGTTAACAAAACATATTTCATGGATTCATGGCAGTCATAATTTCCATGAACATGCACTTTTTGTTGTATGTATGTGTTACATGTTCRGTAACGTACATCATTCTCAGTTTTTAATTCTTTTCCTAGAATAATTGCTTACAACTACACCATGCATCAGTGTTCTTGATCCTATTTTCCCAATGTATTAGCACCATTAAATAGTTCAGGGCCCATATTATAAGTCTAGAACAATATCCAAAGAAAGTGAGATTCTTCAACAGTATCCTGATATGCAATAAACGTAATTTTTATTTTAAGATAGAAGGATTAGCATTCGATTGTAATGTGAGCTAATTTTTAGAGTGTCATTATTTCTTTTTGTTATTAGGCTATAATTACACAGACTATAATTAGACTATGAATTAATAAGCTAGCATTGCAGTTTAAAGTTTGAGGTTGAATTGTGTTGAATGAAAGATATTAATGATAGGGAAGATTGCAAATACACATGGAAAGTTTAGAAGACATCATTTGCTGTGSATAAATGTCCAAAATAGTATTTCCAAGGACCTTCTCTATTTTTCTTTAAACATGTGCCTCAGTTGAAAGATTTTTCCTTTGGTTTCAAGGGAACACTTGCACAGTTATATGCCTTGCTGAATCAGAGTATAGAGGGTCACTTATAGAAACACTCGAATAATGTCAAATGGATTTTCAAATCAAATGGATTTATACTTTCTTCATGGCTATAAATTCAAATTTTGAATTTTAAATTTATAAATTTTGCATTTAAATATTTGAGAACTAAATTCTTCTTCTTTTTGTTTCTCATGTGGGTTTTTCTTCCCAGTTACCCCAAGTCTACATATATTTTTGGAGAATATCCACAGCAAGGGACAGACCTYAATGTGATCATAAATGTCAAAAATATAGCTTGATACATATCTGCTGGTGTGTGATGCCATTCTTTTTATTTCCTAATTTGACATAAAATTGTAAATTCTGCTTTCTGAGTTCTAGACCTTTCAAACTTCAGAACCCTGGCACCCGACTAAGTGTCATACCCTGCTGCTTAGGTCATCTGTGTTACTTTTTCCCGACTGCTATTAAGGGCAAAATGCATCAGCAGCCTGACAGTTACATACAGAAACCTGGATCTCCAGCTTTCTTGAGCCTGGCATTCAAAGCCAGGAAAGTTATGAATGTGCTCAAACTGAGAATTATGAACTCATCCCTCTTTTGTCCCACTACTGAACTCTCACTTATAGGTTTAGAGGCACCACTGTCCCAGTAATTTTGAAMAGCTGAGCCTTAGGGCTGTCACAAGAAAACGAGCCTTACTTGCAGGAGTGAAGCAGACAGCTCTGTCCATACTAATAAATGATCCAGGACCAAGGTGCRGGCTGGAGAAATGTCCACGGTTATCCATAATTGTGATTGTTAACAGACCCAACAAAATGGCTCCTGGTCTGTGGCAGTCAATTTTTTTAGTAATGCCAGGTTTCTGCTCAGCAATAGCATGAGCTAGAGGTTATGCCCAAAAAACTCTACAATGAGATGATCTGAGATGGGGGGCAGGCAGGGAGGGAGGCTGGCACCATGGTGTAGCCATAGAGATGGGAGCCATACTGTGCCACTTSTCCTCATGGCCTGAGAAGAAAAATGGATTATGTCCCATTTTATGTAATGCATAAATAATGGCTTAAGGGATCCTTAAACCGTCCTCCAGCACATGGTTGTGAGTCTTACCCCTCCTGTTAAACTCAAAACTTCTATTTCTTCTCTAGGGAAGAAAAAAAAAAATAAATTGCTTTACACTTACAGCTCTAACCTCAATGGTTCAGGATTTTGTCCCTGGAAGCCCTGAGCTGAGCAGTTCAGCATGAKGGATTATTAACCAGAATTTAGGTGACACTCTGTATTTGGTGTATCCTATTGGCTAATCCTTGATGGTTTCCTAATTAGTATATTGTGTTCTCAGATTGTCCTCTGAAGTTCTGTTCTYAGTTCAAATCAGTCATAAATGTCTTCTGTTCTCAGTTAACTCATAGCAGAATCCAAAATCACCTTCTAATTTCTGTCCATAGATGTAAAAATGTAAGGAAAAAAATGTATTCACAGTTTTAGCTGAGGCAGCTTGAAAACCACATAACATCTCCCTGGCTTATGGCACAAACCAAAAAGATGATTAAGTGATTAACAAGCCATACTTACAAGGGATTTAGAAGACAGACTGCATAATGGAAAATAGAAGAGCAGTTTTATGATTTTATTCAAATGATAGGCTTCTTATGTTGTCCTTTTATTTCAGAAGTATACCTATTAAGTATAAACTGCAAACAATTTTTCCTCATATCTGATAATCTGTTAACCCATTACTGGGAAAGATAATTTCCTGGGTCATGCTGGAATTACTGAATTATTTATTCCCCTTTATCACAGCTTTTCTTGTTGTGTAGCAAAAAAAGATTATCTGTGAATCTTTACCTGCAGCTATAAAGGCCAGAGTAAAATGTTCTGAAATCTTACAGTCATCATGAAAACCAAAGTTGAAGGATTTGATGAGCTCAGTTTTAGGTCATAGTCAGTTTGTTTATTTAGTGGTAGAGAAAGATGCACTTTTTGTCTTTTTACATGCTAGGTATAAAATGACAGGATTCATCTTGCCTGCATCCAATTGAGTGAATTAACTGTATAGCTCTCTTGGTAGCTGGCAAAATAGACATATATATCTCAAAAAGTTAGTTAATCTTTTCCTAAACAGAGAAATGAAGAGATGCAAAGAAATTGTTTTTGAGACCTCTCTCATTCCAGTAGCACAGAATTCAAGAGAAATAAATCAAAAAATGTGTATTTCTTCCACTGGGGCATGCAGAGTGGTTGCAGTGCTTTTAGGCCGATGACAGGGGAGTTAAAATGAGATGATCTTTCAGTTCTCTTCCAAACAAAACATTCAATGATTCAGTGATTCTACATTGCCCACACATATAGGCACTAGCCTAAACAGCAAGTGCTTTGTGTTTAATTACCCCTTTGAATTAACTTCAGCCAAGCCTTAATTTTTTTGTAATACTCATGATATACCCAAAGGAAGCATCTAATTTTATCTTTTTTAATTTTATTCCAATAGCAAAATGAAGAAATAAATAAAATATGTAAAAAACAAATAAGATCTATAGGGAAAGCAGCCTTTTCATAGGTACCTCTTACTTTTCGTCTTCATCACAACTCTCTTGAGTGCAACTGTCCCTTAAAATCTAAAGTAATCTAAATCTTTTTTACTCACCTTGGTTCTTATGATCTTCTTCAACTAGAAAGAAAAACATATAAATGGCAAATTAATTTTATAATTAGACATTTATATTTTTTTCAGTAAAGGACTTTCTCCTCTATTGCCGTAGCATTCTTTTCTGTCTACCACTTACTCTGATTAGAAGTTGTTTTTTTGCATGTATTCCTTTGATGTCCTTCATAGGTTCCCAGGATAAGCCAAGTTGCAGGTGACTTGCAGAGGTCTCTGGTTCAATCAGGGCTAAGATCAGGCCAGGTTGCTCAGGTCCATATCCAGTCTGGAGTTTAAAACCACCAAGGAGGAAGATTTACAACCTCACTGGGCAGCCTGTGCCGCTCACTTTTGTTGCTAATTAGTATATTCTTCTACTATATACTGTAAATTATTGAAACAAAGGATTTATTTTTTTTTTCTCCCTAAAGTTAGTGAGGAAAATGCAGAGAATTAGTTTTGAACTCCCTTGCTAAAGATTAGAACTTTTGTAGTTCAAAACAATTTCAAGACAGTGCCTGGATGGGCTGGCAGGGCAGGCTGGTGCCCATCTCTAGTTCTCAATTCTAAGGGTACAAGTTTCTAGAAGTACTTTGAATAATTCTGTTCAAAATCAGAAATCATGACATGATTTGTTTATCTTATTTTTCCATTAGTTTTTACTGCTTTGGGAGTTATGTTTCTTTATGAAGAGAATAAATAGATCTGCCTTGAGACAAGGTTGCCCTTTCCCTAGGARATGGGTTGGGGAACACGAATGTCCATCCTCTAGGGAGAGTGATGGAGAGGAATTGTCATGGCAAAACCACTCAGGAACTGCACTTTGCACAGAACCTGAGAGGCTGCAGAGAGGCAGAGAGAAGAAATAACYAGGCCTCAGTGGTGATGAAAACCAACTTCTGGGGATCAAAGACTACTTGGCAGTTTGCTTCTGCTCAGAAACCCACTTAGCTAGTTGAAACCAARCTTAAAGACAGGCAAAGGGAGAGGTGTTCATACCCATTGTGTCTGATCTAGTTGATTAAAGTGTTCTTAGTCATAAATTCCCTATTAAAAGTAATTAAATTTTTCATTTTGTTTCTTTTCTCTTCTTTTTTGCCTATTGTCTTCTTTGGAAAGATGTCTATAAGGAAAACATATAGACAGATACATCTCAGTACTTTGGATACATCTCAGTACTTTGGCTCACTCTGGGTCCTGTCACAGAAAATTTTAGCACAGAGCTTTTTTTTTTTTTTTTTCTCTAAAATTGGCTTGTTTAATTTGACTTGCTGACTCATTTTTCCAGCTGGTCTGTCATTCTACTCAATTCCAGATGAGGCAATAGGAAAAAGAATACTCTTTTGAATATCCCACCCTCTTGCCAAACCAAGTAACAATTAAAAACTCCAATTTTCATTGCAGTTCTTTATCTCTGTTAATTATCCAAGGAACAGTAAATCAGATATATTGTCTCCTGCTTGTTGTCAATAATTTAAATTCTAAATTCTTTATAGATTTGTTGCAGATTTAACACACTGCTGCTTGTCCCTAAATTACATAGCATTTCGCAACTTGAATCCAATTCAATGTTTCATTTTTACATTTGAGATCAAATGCTAGACAGTCCAGTCTAATTGACTCATGTGTTTTCTACACACACAAGAGAACCAACATGACTTGATAGCTTTTAATCCAAAGGAAACATCAGGTCTCTCAAATATCTAATTAGTAACCTTCAGTGGGGTTTTTCCATAGTTTTTGAGAAGAATCTCTTCTGAACCAAGTGTTTAGTGGAGACTAAACTGGGAGCAGTGTGAGTTCAAAAAGAACAGGAGTATAGTAGGCAGGGACCTTGTGAGCTGAGAGGTGCCAATATAAAATAACATGGTGATAATCAGATAAGGAAAAACCCAACATATTTTAATTAAGTAGAAGCAGAAAGATCCATTAGAAGAATTATAGCTATCATTTTTTAAAAGAAGTCAAAAATAAAAGGGGGATGGCAAATATGGGACAGTATTAGTAAATGAGATGTAAACATGCCAGGTGAAGTCATTTTTGTGCTGTCAATACTGATATTTTCAGGGTAATAGAAGGTATTTTTCATCTGTCTTTATCTATATGAACTATGAGGAAAAAAAATTGCCTTATGTGGGCATAGTCATTCCTATACCTGTCTGTGTAACCACAAATGTAATTGGYCTGACTTATTAGTAGGGAATTATCATATTAAACTACAAAACAAGCACTTAAATCAGTGTTAGTGCAGCAGAATAGTTGCTTTAATTCTCCTTTCAACTGTAGAAACAAGAGGGTTGTATGGATAAAGCAAATCAAAAYATATTTTTAATTAAAAATCCCATCCAGCGCAAAGCTTTGTTTGCCCTTCTTGCATATAGGGGTCAACACTAATAAAGTTTCACCATTTGCTACCTGCTGATGGATGATGTGAAGCCATTCCTACACCTCTTRGTAAATACTTGAGCTCTGATTATGTCACACAATTTTTTTTTTCTGATTTGAGAAGTGAAGATTTGGGTACTAATTGCACATGATAAAAAATATGGTGAAWTTTTTTATAAATAATTATTAAAAAACTTAGCAATGATCAGTAGTTTACAACAGGTCTCTGCAATTTTAGAGTGTATTTAATGAAAACATTACTTTATTTCTTACTCACAGCCTGCATGCAAATTAATTGTTGTATATTATAATTTTAAGCATCAAATTCATAGAAAGGAATTTTCATTCTGATTTCATGTTGTGATCTATTACTTGTACTTTGAAGTGGTAAAGTTAAAGATCCATAAAGAAAGAGATGCCTAAAAAGGAAAAGCTGTCTGACCCTTGAACAGAGGGGCAGGTATATAGTGAGCAGCTCATTAAAACTGTTGGGAAAACATTTTTCCCAGCTTTTAACAGAAACACTCAAATTTAGAGCAAAATATTCARCTAGAAGCTGAAACATAGTATTTGTAATTTTTTCTATGTGTCTGGTAGGATTTTTAATATTTTTAAAACAATTGGGTTTTGTTTTGGTTTTGGTTTTAAATTTTTCTCATTCAAATCAGAAARTTTGCATGGAAAATCAATTCAGCTGAAAAGTCTGTTTTCAGTCCAAAACCTGGAGAGATTTTGGTGAATTCTTCTGAAGCCGTAACTCCTTACAGTTGCTGAGACAGATTAGAGTAGCATTGYGTAAAAAGAATGGAATTATGATAAATATTCCCACAATTTAAATGAATATCAAGAACTTAAGGTGAAAGATAGAACCTCAACCATTGTATGGAAGTCTGTTGAACTAATTTAGTGGTTTTACRTGGAGAATACTGAGTCTGAGCAAAATGAGATTTTTTTTTGTGTAGTATCTGAAAATTTCATATTTTATATCCTAAAAAGTGCYGTTTTGCATTGCTTTGAATTCTACTGCCATGCATATATTCTTTTAAAGCCATTTGTAAGCATCTAATATTGATATGTTTTGTCAACTCATTTAACAAAATCTGAAGAGTTATAATAAACACCCTAGAAWAAAAACCCTAAAAAATGAAATAATTAATTAACAATCACCAGTGTAAAACTTTTGAAATACAAAGGTTGTGTAAAAGAGCATTCTTCTTGATTCTACTTCATGGGAGAAATAATGGGAATACATACAATACCATAATATATTACTTTTTACATCTCTCATATCTCTTATGGCGACAAAAACTGGAAAATGCATTGTGTTCTTTTTCTATGAAAATTTATGAAAAATCCAGGTATCATTGACTTGAAGGTCACAATAAATGATTATGGTTTTTATATGCATTGTTTTCTAACTTGCACAGGTACGTGTGTTCACATTTTCTGTTGGCCAACATAATTATGACAAAGGACCCATACAGTGGATGGCCTGTGAAAATAAAGGTACTGTGTCTTCCTTTTAAACTGATCTTCACTAGAGCTTTGGATAGGTGATATCTTCTCTAAAAATGGAAGATTTTTCAGCTTGATTTTTASCTTTATTGTATTTGCTATCAAGAGTTCCCAAAGTTAATTTATTATATAATATATACATGAAAAAAGTCGTAAAACAAGAAACTGGTATATTTATTTCTTTATTACTTTATTTAAAATGTTATATTTTATGAAAACTACTACAGTAGTTTTTATAATAATAAGGCATTATAGTTCAGTTTTGAGAGTATTTGTTGTAATAGACATCTATGTAAGGTTGGAACTGATGACAGATAAGAAATTAAGCAAAGCTGTTTTAAATTAGGCGGTCTGGACAAAGGGATTTTTGTTTGGTTAGTTGGCTGGTTACATTTCTTTCTGTTTTTCTCCAAAACATACAAGGCATCAGATACTTAGAATTTTTTCCCTTTTTAAATGAAAATATCAAAATTATTCTTCCTTTGATTTCTTAGTTTCTGAGAACATCTTGTATTTTCTATTTTTATCCTGTTTTCTGTATGTAAGACAAAAAAAAAAGTAAAAAAGGTGCAAGTAAGGAAGTAGAATGTTTTCTACATTAAATTTTACATGAGAAATGTACTCAGAAACATTTTAAGAGTGTGAGAAAGAGGCATCTCAAGTATTTTATAATGTAACTGTACAACAAGGCATAAGATATAGAGGTATAGCAGAAAATATAAAAGAAATAATAGAAAGGAATAGASATAAGTAGAAAATACATAATTTATCAAACATTTACTTGTATTTTAAGTAGAGTGATTTCCAGACTTGACTGAAAATATAAAACTATTTTATGAATCAGGGAGAAACAAGAGGTGGATGGTGAACTKGATTACAAAGGGTCTCAAAAATTAAGACTGACAGGGAAGGAGATAAAGATATGATCAGGCAAAAGAATGACATAAAGCAAAGATAAGAGAAAGGCACAGATACAGAAAAAAAGAAATACTAGCAGAATCCATAGGCTGGATGAGTAGCGTACACATGTACCATAACCTCATGAAACCCTCGGCATGCTGACAAGTCAGGCAGAAGATTCTACAACTCCATGAAGAGCAAATTGTATTGTCAGATAATAACAGAAAATTGACAGCTGTGTTTTGAACAGATTTTTTTTTTACTAACATCTTTATATCTCAAAATACTGTGTGCATGTAAACTCCTTTGTTTTAAAACCAATGAGGACCAGCTGTTTTAAAGCATAACCACCTATGTAATCTTATTATCGAGTCAAAATTATCATAATCTTCTGTCCGAAATTCCTGATTATTTGTTTGCACATCCAGAGCAGTTTTATTTCATTTTTCCTAAATCTAAAGATTTTATGTACAGCAAAGGAAATTACTAATATCAATAATTTTACCTCTCTAATCCTCTGCCTCTTCCTTCCAATGACTTAAAATTTTCTTGGACTGAAGATGGATCTCAGTGCCTGGCTTCAGTATTATTATATGAACAGTATTTAAAGCATTTTAAATCCAAAAAATGAGCAATAAAATCAGTGCTAAATAAAGACATTTCTGATGTCCATTCTCTGTGTAGGAAAAATACCCATTAGTTTTTTTTCTCATTCCACAGAGTGCCTTATATGTTTATACTACAAATTCACTCTTGTGGCAACCCATAGAWATTCTTACATTCCTATATGCATTCAGCATATAATTATGTTGCTGTCACAGTGTATTAAAATAAACATTAAATATACTTGCACATCATAGTAACTGGGATTTCATGAGTTYAAGCAATATGATACAGCCTTAAACYAAATAGCCAAAAGAACMAAATTATAACTGTCATTGCTTAAGAGTTAGTGCCTTGGTCTGAATGGCACTAATGGCACCCATTATATGGCCATGCATTGTGGTACCATCCACTAAAAAATATTCCATTCATAAACAATAATTCTAATAAAATTTAGACTAGAAATTATAATCTAAATGAAATTCCTGAAGATTAAGAGGCCAGCAACCTATTATGGTAGAATGATGTTATTTCTCTTTCAAATTTTAGGTTATTATTATGAAATCCCATCTATTGGAGCCATAAGAATAAACACCCAGGTAAGTGAGTTGGCCAAATCCAGATGCACTTTTAACACACAGAAATTGGAGTAATATATATTCTTGGATATGTTTGCTCTTCATCTCTCCTAAAATCAATTAAATTTTAAGATACACCACATTAGGAAAGAAAAAAAAATAAGGGTTTCTTCTACATTTAAGGGGTTATTCTCTTAAAATGTTCTACTTTTTCTTTTAAGTGGTTGTAGTGAACCAGTTTAAAAGGTGATCCCTGTTAGCCTGGCCAGCTGGCCCAGAGCAGTTTGTGTGCTGCCCACAACACTGGTCACATTAACATCCTCCAGAGCAGGCTGACCACGTGCACACACACATGGAGTGTCTGAACTGCTCTGTGGCCTGCAGGCCTCTGCACAAGCACTCTGCTATTGCCTCAGTTTTCCTCCGGGCCTTACATGGCCCCTCAAACTTCGATGCTTTGAGACATGACAGCAATTTTGTTATAAAGTTCTACAAAACCAGTAATTTTTATAATGTGTCTATGCATTCATAGTTCCCCTTCTGCCACACTTCCTGCAGGGTTTGTATTACATGGAGGAGGCTGTGGATGTATGAGAGGGGATAGCCCTGCTACAGCATCTGAACTCATCCTGTAAAGCAGGATTGTGCCACACTACAGTCCTGCTTTATAGGAGAGATACCTGGGGTGGATCCAAGCCTTTTGGAAGAGACTGCACTTCTTTCCTTCAAAAACAATGCAGGAACATTTTAGCAGACTTGCTTGTAGATAAATAAAGGCACAGGACTCTGGGATTATATGATGAGATCCAAACTGAAGAAGAACAGTGTAGACGAACAATTTTTCTTTTCAGTTGTCTGAAACTCCAGGTACTCACATGTCCAGAACAGCAGATAAATATCATAGCAGTTCTTTGTCCTTCCAAGGCCAGGCATGACATTTTTTGGCAGGAAATGAGAATYCTTTTTTGGCTTGAATAAGAGCCTTTGATTCTGTTAAACTCTTCCAGACAGTGTCTGGCAAGACGTATCACTAATAAGATCAGTCAAGTAGAAAAAGTTTGATGGTATCCACTCCCAAATCAGTCCAGATATCTGACATCTCGTAAGATCACCAGCTTTTGCCATACTCACAAACCGAAGGAAGGCAGAAAAAAAGAGGTTTTATAGCTCTGATTTTTGTTATTCCCATAGAAGTTATGCAAATTGTCGCTGTAGGAGCTTAACATACCCAGATGTTTCACCACTCACCCTCCATTGTCCGCTCTTTCTTCTGGGCTGAGGGTTCTGTAATCTGCTTGTAATTTCTTTATGTCATTAGCAATTAATTTTGGAATAAAAATAGTTGTAATTCTCATTTTGTGGAAAAARAGTGGTGGTTATGGGTGTGTAATGTCTGTGTGACTGGGAGTGAAATACAGGAATTACCTCTTCAGTAAATACTGCAAACTGAAGACTGAATTATTTTGTGGTACAATTTTTAAGAAGTAAATAAATGCTCCTCCTGTATTAGTGGTGACTTTTGAKTTCCTTTTTTTTCTTGATATTTTAATTTTTATTATTTATTGTTTATTTTAATATTATTTGTGCTCTTCGATCTAATCATTCATCTGATGAGTTTATTACAATTTTTGGCAGGAATATCTAGATGTTTTGGGAAGACCAATGGTTTTAGCTGGAGAGCAAGCCAAACAAGTCCAATGGACAAACGTCTATCTGGATGCTCTGGTATGATCTGTATTTATCTCTACTAAAGTAAGAATTTTAGAAAATCAGTAACTATATGGGTCTGCTTTCCCAAGAATCCAATTTCTACAGTTCCAAACATGATATTCTTGTGTTTCTAACATCTGTACACATCAATACAACAACCTTTAGGAAGAGACCTATTTATAATGTTCTGGTCTTACTTGCACCTAGTATCCTTCTATGTGTCSTGCAATTTAATAGAGAAAAACAGCTTATTCTCTATAGACTTCAAAGTGTGGGCCACTGCTGTTGTCAGCTTAAAAATAAAAAAAAATGAAGTGAATAGTTTTCCAGTGTTGTACCTACTGCAGTGAAGGTCATTTGTTCTGTTTCTGGTGAGGAATTCTTAGAATTCTTAGTTTTTCCTCTTTTTTTTTTTTCCTTCCTAAGAACATTCCAGGCAGAATGAAATCTATCACTATCACTAAGTATTTGCACAAATTTTGAACTTGGGTTGTTGTAATCACTTGCTTGCTCAAGGTAATGATTTCTTTAATCTTTAATTGGACAGTGTAAATAATGGGGGAATAAGCAAAAAAGTATATGAAAAACTTCCTTAGTATTGAATTTATTGCTGTGTTCTTATAAAAGAAATATACTCAGGAAACTACAGGAGGAAAAGTATTGTTTGCAGATATCTAATCTCTTGCTCTAAATAACCTACTTCTGAGTAACAGGGCAAAAATTACTGCAAAATGGTCATTTAGAATCACGTATTTATCCAAGTTCACGTAGTCATCTACAGTCACGTCGAAATGCACACCTTCCCATCAGCATTTCTGTAAAATACTTATCAAGATATAAGTTTTACTGTCAAAATAACTGAGCATGACACAGGGAAATTAGTTATTCATTAAAATTTCAATGCTCAGAAATTCATTAATCATGTTCTCTTTATTATTGTTGTGGAACTTACTGGAAGCATAAAGGATGTTATGACAAAAGTTCTTACGTTCTCTGTACATATCCTGTTGTAATGCCAAAAATAAATTTGTAACTAGGAGTAGAGATCTTTTTAGTCAAGTGAAATAAGTGGCACCTGCAGGCATCTCTTGTGTTACTTTACATACTCAGTGGGTTCACTCATTCTTTCCTGCAAGGTTTTCTGCATTCATGTGTTACATATGTGTGTTTGTGAATATATCATTATATATACATATATTTGTGTATGTACAAACAGACACACATATAGTTATGTACATAGTTTATGTAAACAAAGTAGGATGACACGAGGTAAAGTACTGAGGTAAAGGCTCACATCTGTGGACACTCTCATCACAGCTGAGACCATAAAGGCATGGGTCTATCTAACCCCCTCTCAAGCCTTTTCCTGATTCTTGGTTGTTTAAGGGTGTGTGTCTAAGTTGTCACATTGATTTATTATCTTAAATTTTTTAAAAGAATTCTCTGATTTAGGCCTTACAGTTCTCCTGCTTGTGGCTTACTGGGCTTCCTATCATTTGTCTCTTACTGTCCAGTGCCTGTTTTGTGGCTAAGACTAAAGTAATGCAAAGTGTATTACGTGAGGCCACATTAATGCATAAATTCAGGTTACAAAATTCTGAAGAGATGCCTCCATTTTGGTCTGGCTTTCGAGACTGTCTTTAATAATTTGATGTATTTGCAGCAATCCACACTTCTTTTATAGACCTGTTCCTTCAGATTCTACTCCTGTGTTGCTCTGGCTTCATTTTCAAGATAATCCCAGAATTTTCAGATACTCCTAGGTTTACCAGTTAGGCATAATTTATTCATAATCACTATGCTCTCTAACTTTACTTTTTTTGTTGTTGTTTTTTAAGGGGGGATATTTTGTTATCCCCCATACATCCCCCTCCTGTTTCATTATGTATCTTTTCAATGTTTCTTCTAAATAATATCCTCTCCACTGGTTCATCCCTATTTCTCTTATTTTCCTACAAAATCCACTTCACTTTGCTTGTAATTTTACTAACTATGACCTCATCACCTTTCATTTGATACACGAATGTAAGTTCATGAAGGATGGTTTAAAATTCAAAAAGGTGCTGCTAGACTGGGAAAATAGAGAACAGTTTACAATAGAGTGGATTCATATTGTGTTCTAGCTTTTTTTTTTTTTCCAAATAAAACAAAGGGAGAAAAGGGATATGACTCTGCAATAAACTAGATAGGAGAGTAAGCATGAATGAAGGGGAAAAGTTTGACATTAAACCCAAATGGTCACAAAAGAAAAAAAAAGAAAAGGTAGAAATGTCCCTGTGGACAATTTGGAATGGAAAACAAAACTTTCCTGGCTATCTGAACGTATGGTGTTCTGGATCCTATTTTCAGTATGATTTGTGAAGGTTACTGAAGGAAAACCAGATTTCTTATATCTTCCCAAATAAATGCAAATTCCTTGCCTCAGTTACCTCAGTACCAGGGGAGATTGTGTTTTGCCGAGCCCATGATGGACATTATTGCACACACTCAAAAGTAGGGATGATGGAAAAAGTAGAAGAATTACCTTTTGTATTATTCTGTTGGCTTTGCCTGTATGTGTCTAACCCCAGCCACCAACCTCAGCCAGTGCAGCCCCCA
>QVAJ01000349.1:474509-494488 GCA_003546035.1 Mixornis gularis
CTTTCCCTTTATTATCCATAGTTTTATGCATAGTGGATACTGTAGCTACAAATATGTTTTCATAACATCTAGGTTTTTTGAAACTTCTATATCCTAAGTTGTTGACCATCATAATTTCAAAAATAATATAATAATCCCACTAAATTAAGGACACAAAAATTTCATAATTTCAACTTTCTGTTCATCAATTCAGTGAAACAGTGATTTTTTTTTTTTTTTACAAAATTAGGAGTAATGTTTTTTTATCAAAACTGAAGGTAATTGTTTAGCTACATGCATTCTTCCATTCTTCTAATATATTATGGCTTCACWTTTGCTTTTTAACTAAAAATTCTTTTTCTCCCTTCTTTATTGSTTATTTTCTAGGAACTGGGCCTTGTGATTACAGGAACTCTGCCTGTCTTCAATCTAACAAGGGAACAGAATGGGAAAATCGTAAGCTGTTCCTTCAAGGAAAAAAAAAAAAGCAGCMRTATAAATCAAATTTAATGTTAAATGTCTTGAAAGATGTGTATTTCCATAGAATATTTTGCAGAGTAATTGTCTTGTATATCAGAAACAAGGGTCATATCTGCTTACCTGATAACCTCCTGGAAACAAAAAAATGCAGTGCATTCTTCACCCTTTTTGTCATGCTGAGTTTCAGGGTGTGACATTCCACTATCTACCCCTGTGTCTTTGGGGCAGTGGGAATGCATTAAGTGCTCAGTAGATGGGGAAGTAGATGGTGATATTACTTAGACCTTTCCAAGAAATAGTGTCCAGATAAATTTCTGGCAAATCTCTGAGGCTATGACATTTCGGAGTAAAAGGCAGTGTTGTAGAGAATAATAATTGGTTGTATTGATAATAGAAAAGAGCACCGTATACTTAGATTAAATTCTAAGTGTTAAATACATACAATYGCCCATCCCTATTACTGTCTGACATGGAATCTGTGTCCTTTACACAAAACAAAAAACAAACCTAGATATGCTTGAACAATGTGTGGTAGAATATTGTACTTTTGGTGTACTCCATTCAGGTCAAAATATACAGAAATTTAAACAAAATATTCTTAGATTCAGTTTCTCAGCTATTACATAGACTCAAAATGACTCAATCAGGGTTTGATCACTGCCATTTCTTTAGTTTACTTTCAGAATAGTTCTCTTAGTTTCCTATTAAAAACAAAGCAATAAACCAAAAAAGTTTTATAATCTTATCTACAAGACAATGCCTGGAATTGTCCGAGTCTGGTTCAAAGTGACAGACTACTGATTATCAAAGGATGTCTTTCTGAGAAGTAAAACAGACGTGATCTAGTGCACATGAGCAAGAAGAGAACTCAAATCTTCCCAATTTCTATCTCTGCCTGAATTTACTTGCAGGCTGCAAGATTCCTCCTCCAATAAATTTTACAAATTTGTTAAATATGGAGAAGGGATTCAGGTGACACTATGTAAATGACTGCCCTCCTTGTCTGTAGCAGGAAAATACATTGTAAGAGAAATAAAGGTAGTGCCTGAGTCCCTGGTTTCAAATTCTGATAATTCTTATGCTCATTGGGGTTTTTTGTTGTGTTGGAATATTTTTCATTCCTCATTATACCATAGCCCAAAGAGTTAATTGTTCTGAGGTCTCACTTGTCGACTGCCCAACCTAAGCATGCAAAGTAGCTCTGTGTTGGTGCTGGTAGTTTAGTATCTGCATAACTGGYAATATTATTGCATCACTTTTGCTTTCACCTGTTTTGTTCTTACGTATATTGTTTATTCATCCTGGAGTGTATCCATCTTCAGAAATAATTTTCATACTCTATACTAAATTCAAAATTTATTACATTTTATTTTGGATCACTTTGAAATGATTTAAAATATTCAAAATGGACTTATAACTAAATAGGCAACTTCTCAAATGTATCTATAAACCAAGAGATGAAGGCAAAAATACAGATTTACTGACTGTTGCAGTTATTCTGCATTGTTAATATGTCAAATACATACTAACATTTTTGAATTTTACCAGAATCAGCTGATTCTTGGAGTAATGGGGGTCGATGTCTCTTTGGAGGACATAAAGAAACTGACACCCCGATTTACGGTAAGCTGCTTGCATTGGAGATTTCTCATAATGTGTGATTTTTAATGTGTGATTTCTGTGCATGCTCTTTTATAAGTCATACAGCAATGACTGGATTTGAGTCTAAATACCAACAGGATTCTTTTCATATATTGTTTTCTATTGTTGTACATTTTCTGGTGGKTTTCTCTCCAGCCATATATGTGTTTCTGTGTGATTTGTCCATCAGGATGCATTGTGTAAAAGTCAGTTAAAAGTCAGCTTTTACATTGGGGAATGTATTGCAAGGAATTATCTTCCTGTATCTTAAGGCAYTCCACTTTATTTAAGTGTTTGGTTCTTACTTATCATTTCAGCTGATAATATTTGCTATTTATCTRGGGCCACTCTTTATAGAAAGTTTCTTTAAGATAAGTGTCTGTCTGTACCCTACTCTGTACAACTGATTTATTCACRTAGACACCTAGCTATGGAATTTCTCTGAAAATAACTAGTGCTGTGGAAAACAAAAGCTGAGGAAGAAAAGGAACATCACAAGTTTGACTGAAGGCAGATGCAAAATCCTACATTTAGAATGGAATAATCCCACACCACAGCTCAGGCTGGGACAGGCTGCCTCAAAGGGCAGGAAAGAACCTGGGAATTGTGCTGGAGGACACRGAGAACAAAAGTCAGCATTGTGCCCTGGCAGTGAAAACCAGCTGTGCAGTAAACATCTGCATCAGGAGTACACTGTCCAAATTTGATCTCCTCAGTATAATAAATACTCTGAGGCCCAGTGCAGAGCCACTAGGTTGTCCAAGGGTCCCCCACAGGAAGAAGCTGAGAGAGATGGATTTGGGCTGAACAAGGAGCCTAAGGATTAGCTAATGGGAATTCTGGAGAAAATGGACCTTGACATTGCCTCAAAAAGAGGCTACCAGCATAGGTATGGCAGTGGAAATTCCACTGGAAATTAAGGAAGAAGGAGAGCARGCTGCCCAGTGAGGTTGTGGAATTGCCACTGGATTTATTCAAAGACCTATTGAAACCTAATCCAGCTTCGAAGTTGGACTTTATTTTTATGTTAGCTTTGCTTTCAGTGAAAGGTTGTACCAGCTGACCTTCAGAAGTCCCAGCAGCCTAAATCATTCTCCAAGTTTATGATCCTAAAAGAATAAATATTAAGAAATTATCTTGTCTGTGTTAATAATCTTATACTTCATGATGCCTGAGGTGTGTGTTTTCCATAATGAGAGCATTTCTTGAAAACCATTAATTACTCTTTCTTCATTACTTAATACCATATAATGCTAAAATTTATTTCTTTCTTTTAGCTTTGTCCAAATGGATACTATTTTGCAATTGATCCTAATGGGTATGTGCTACTGCATCCAAATCTCCAACCAAAGGTATGAAACRCCTTCTAATTTAATTCTCTATAATAAGGGGATATTGTCAGAAAAAGTCAGAAACTAGGATTGCTGAAGGTACGAGACAGCAATAGTGAAAATTCTCAGTCTTGTGGGTGTTAGGAAAATCTCTGGTACGTATATGGTTTCATCCAAATCCACACTTTGGCTTGTATTGAATTTAGTTATTAATAAAATTTTTAAATGTATATTTTGAATGCATATTTATATATGTGAAGTATTTTATTATACATATTAGTATAAAAACAACTAGTGGTAGCTGTAATATCACTGTGAAAACAGTATAATTATTGTGAAGAATCTTGAAGCAAATTGAGRCGTTTTTGTGCACTTTTTTTTGGTGATGCTTTCTCATTTAAAACATTGAAATTTTCATACTTGCAAAACCAAAGAAATCAGAGGAAAACAAAACATATTTTATTTCTGTATTTTTTTATTTGCTTATTTTCTATTTACCAGAGCTGAGTTCTGATCTCAGAGCTGGGATGGATTTAGCTGAGCACCTCTTCCCAGAACACAAGATTTTTAGTAGTTTAATATAAGAAAAGGTCTTTCATGTTAAAACATGAAACTTCTTTCTAAATATGATTAGGACACAACTTTCATCAAATTTCAGGAAAATAGAAACCAAATATTTCAGTTTGCTCTTTATCCGTTCACTGTGGTCCTTACCTTGTGGAGAATCCTACATTCTCTGTATCTTCTTAAATAACTTCCCTCCCTGGTTTTGATGAGAAATTTCAACATGAATAAATGTTTTTTTTTTTCTGAAATCATAGCTTTGGTCTTTGTTTTAATGAAAGGTTTCTGCATATGGAACAATCTTCTCTTTAGTGGACATCTTGAAAATTCTCATAATTTAATTCCATGTTTTCAGTGAATGTTGTCTCTTGAATTCTTAGGGTTATATTACATAAAAGACAAAGTTAAAATAACTTTTTTAATTGTCAAAGACAAAAGAAGAAATTAAGAATTCATCTACGTATTTTAGTGATTAATTTAATCCTTAAGCTGGGAGAAGTCAGCTGTGTGAATATTTGAATTAATTTCCTGGTGAAATAAKGAATACATTTGAAGTCTTTGGCCAAGTGTGTAACACAAGAAAGAAAAAAGTGCTTCTGAAGAAGAGAAAGAGTATCTTGASTGGAACTATTAATGAGATATCCCTTTTGATTTATTTTGAAAGACACTTAAAAATAAAAAGGAAAATATGGAGAAAAGGGTTTTCATATAGTCTTCATAACTGAGCCGGACTTCTGTTTCTGGATATCTGAATTTGATTTTCATGTCTTAAAAAATTGAAGTTTTGATTTGATTATTTTTCTTGRTGAATTCTTCAGAGGCRAATATCCACAACATTACTGACCCARTCTTTTCTTAATTAGAGGTTATTTGTAATTAGGTGATTGCGATTGGCCTTTTTATTGTTCCCTTGTTTGCAAATTAAACTATATCTTCATTCACATGAGTAATGTAAAAAGAAGCAATGCAGTATTATTATTTTAGATGTAATCTTGTGAGAAACTGATGGATATGGGCTCTGTTCTTGTGAGATGTGCTGTTATCCTGCAGTGTTGCCTCACAACATTGAAGAATAAAATCCTTTGTTAAAACTCAGCTCATCCCAACTAAATCTAGGCAAACTGAGATGGATTATTAGGATACTAATTGTCATGGCTTTTTTTCTTAAAAGGATATGGAAGTCCAGAGATGCTTTCCCTTAATGCTCAAAAGTTTGATTTACAATATGTTTAAAACAGGCTTTTTTATAAGTAATAATTTTTATGTTATAGAATAATGTCTAAATGTATTATTAAGCATTTGCATTGTTATTGTTGTTCATAACAGTTACACAGAGTAGACTTTTTCACTCCCAGTTTGTGTGGAGTGGTGCATGCTATTCAGACTGATTCAAGAACTCCAGTTTAAAACGAAGGTACATGACAAAGACAGATGTATTTAGAATTCATGGACTTTCTTTAACATATCATGTTAATTTTAGTTGAACCTCCCAGTAGCTGTTAACTTTTTAACAAAAAATGTCTTAACCCTCTTTGCCAGCAATTTTTCAATAGTTGTAAACTAAAACATAACTACATCTTTACCTTTGAAGAGGTGAGGGTTTCTCAGATTTCAGTGCTTCCTTCTTTTAAATGTCTTTTGCTTTCCTTCTGAAAATCTATTTCCTCAAATCACAACTGGTTCAACACAATTAATATTTTGAGAAATTGTCTTGAAGTTTGTAAAGTTGTTTGCACAACTGAGAAAAGTTAACAAACAAGTTCAAAAGCATATTAAAATAATTTAAAACTTTCCCATCATATTCTTATTTGCTGAACTATATGAAAATTATGCCAAAGCATAATGAGAAATATTTTTTTAATTTGCAGCTTAATATAGTTTTAAACAGCTTAAACCATTTGTACATTTGTGTAATTAGTTACATTTTTTAAAAAGTGCTTAAATTTATGTTTTATTGCAAATTTTCTTTGTATGTGTTTGCATATGTGGATRTATTTTTCCCACTGTTATGGGAGAGAACAGGTGGATGCACCACCAAATAAACAGTCAATGAAGTGAGTCCATTAAGCATGTTTTAACAAGCTTAATCTTAATTAGATTTTGAAAACAATACATAGTTCTATTTCTCAATCTATTCTAAAGATTAGAACCCTGCTCTTCATTTTTTACTATGGTTCTGATCAAACCCCATTTAATGACAGTCCTAAAACTCCATGTGCCTTCAGTAAGGCCCAATATTCTTTCTTACTGATTAGGGTTGTTTAAGAAACTTATAAGGAGCTGGGTTTTAGGATCAAATATAAAATTAAACAAAAAAGTGAACTATTCTCATTCTATATTTTATTCCATCACAATATGTGGAAGGGTGAGCTCTCTGTTAATTTTATTCACATTAACATAGGTCTGATTTTTGTTTCCCTGTCCAAAACCTGTGTGTAATTCTGGCAGAGAGCTCAGAACTCATGATCAGGATGAGGGGTAGTCTCTGCTTGCAGTAGTAAACATACACTGGACAGCACAGATGTTGAGAAAATGATTCCATTCTTTAAGTAGGCTGTTTACTAATAGTGCAAAAGTATAAATTACTGCTTTTTYGTTACTTCAGCAAATTGGTGTGGGCATACCAAAAGTTAAATTGAGAAAAAGGAGACCCCATGTACAGGTAACTTTGGATGGAGGTGGTTAGTGCATTAGAATGCATAGACCTGGAAATATAATTAGAAAGCTTCTGCCCTGCTTACTAGGAAAAATCTAACTAGGGAACTGTTTATTGTGACAAACAGCTTCCAAAGCATGAAGCTTGCATCCTTTCATGTTTAAATAATAGAAAACATGCCATTGGCTGTAGTGAAGGGCATTCCATTAAATTATGGTGCTTTACTAATAGGTGCTAATTAGAGTCGTGCTGTAAAAATTCTTCTTCAGATGTGGAAATTAATTTGAAGCCTGGAAATAAAAAGAGACTACTTGTGCTGGCTTTGCTTGCATAAACCCAAAGTCAAGAGAAGATCAGAAGACAATTCTTGTGACTTTATTGCCAAGTTTTATTGTAGAGTGTATGCAGCATAAAACTTCAGAATATGAGTTGTTCAGGTCTTTTGTTTTTTGTTTTTGGTTTTTTTTCCTGGGGAAGTCAGAGTAGGGAATATGTTCTATCTGCTATTTACATGAGTTTTTCTCAGTTTAGCAGACCCAACTACAGAAAATTAACTGCCCTTAACCTGAAGGGTAAATAGTCTTGTTTATGTAATGCAATTCCTGAGAAGAAAACAYTTAATGAAAACTTAAAAATCATTAAAGGAATAGATTAACCATGTAACTAGAAAAATAGAAGGCTTAAACACAGTATATCAAGTTTGATTCCTTACACATATGGAAATCTATAATGCAAAACTTGTGGCCTGCATAGCAGCACCGGTGAAACATGGTGTAAAATCCTGACCCAAGTCAGTGATTTCACCAGGTGTCGGTGGCTGTGTTTATAATAAACACATGCAGAAGGCCACCTCGGGGCTGGGTTTTTTGTTTGGGCGCTGGAGAAAGCAGCACAGAATCATAAAAAATCTCTGTTTTCTTAGCACACCTGGCTCCTCAGCTTGCCATGGTGTGGTCTGGCTGCTGCTGGGTTTGCCTGGCAGTGCTTGCTGCCCAGGGAGGTGCARCACTGGAAGAGCTCTGGGCTCCCATCCCCTCCAGATGTTCCTGAGTTTACCTCTGTGGCCCAGGATTTTGCTGACTTCTTCCCATCACTTCTTTTAAAARCCTAATAGCCTTTGTCTTCATTAGTACTGCAGGTATGAGCAGGAACTAGGCTCCTGCAACACAGCAAAGCAGGTCATGCATAGAATGACCTTCTATTATTGTGAGAATACTGACCTCCCAAAACACACAACAACATTTTATTTAACTTTTTTTTTAGTGTGTTGCTGCACCAGTTCTTTCTTTCTTTGTTTCCTTCATGAATTGTCATTGAAATTATAGATTTTTGCATTTATTTTTTCCTGCTGAAATGAATTGCTGTCCTTTTGTTTGCATGCTTCATTGCTAGTGATTTACTTCTGTTCTGTTTTGTTAAGTTGTGCTGGTGAATGTGGTGGTGGTGTGCTTATTCCAGTCATGTTACACCCATGACTGGATAAAGAGAAGAGCAAACTGAACTCTGAGTTTGTTTCTTCACGGCTKGGAATAAACCCCACTAAATGGCAACCTTGGAAATAAAAATTATGGAGCCCAAATACTGGTAAAAACCTTCYTGGGGGAAAGAGGCATAAGGGGCAAATAGTTTTTCCATTTAAAGTACCAGTGTAGGAATTTTCTGTTCTAATTTTTAGTGGTTGTCTTTGGRCCTCAGGCACATCTCAGAATGTATTTATAGATGGTTAGGTTTTTTGCCTATTAAAAGTGATTAATAAGTATTATACAAGAAATGTGAAATGATATAAGTCTTAAAAAGAACAAATAGTTAATGCATACTTGAATTTTAACAGGATTAAAGTTTGCTATTTTGTCTTTGGGACTCCTTGACTATGACTAGCCCAGGTTATCATTTGAAATAAATATTGACCTTGATTTGATGTGATGGCTTTGTTTTTCTTTTTTTTTTACCACTCATTTTCTTCTCTGTTCCTTTGTGTGTTGGAATGGAATGTGAACTTCATAAATGCCTCCTCTGCCATGCCAATGCCTTCATGCATGCTGTTTGGGTTTGACCATGCTATTCATTATCCATTGCATGTAAGATATGTATATTTTTATTTTTTTTTTACATTTTACATTTAACCTTTTGTTATTTATTTTGAGAGTGTGGATTTGTTGGGAGGGAAAAGCAATTGCACAGCAATAATTGAATAATTTTGAATTAATACAGAGCATACGTTAATGCCATTATATGGAAGTTGCTAGTTTTATCTATCATATATAAATAGAAATGCAAAAATTTTCTTGAAGTTTTTAGTAAATATTTTAAAGAAGTACCCAGAATCTTTGCCTACAATATTTTTAGTACATATTCTGTTCCTGAGAAAGAATTTATGGGTTTTTCTCTTAGCAGACAGCAAGTCTTGTTAAGAACAAGAATGATTCCATATAGCCAGAGACATGTATATTTTGTCCTCAAGAAAAGGAAGAAATAATCTTTTGT
Organism: Mixornis gularis; assembly: GCA_003546035.1. Classification (NCBI taxonomy): domain Eukaryota; kingdom Metazoa; phylum Chordata; class Aves; order Passeriformes; family Timaliidae; genus Mixornis; species Mixornis gularis. The sequence goes on from QVAJ01000349.1 coordinate 483,645, forward strand.
CTTCTGGAACTATTCTATATTASAATCTTGAAAATAAGGGCTACTGTTAAGGTCTTAGTACTCCAGAATGAAGGCATTTTTACCAGCTGGTCAGGATATTACTTTCTTYCAGTACATACATGAATTGTGATGAAACATGCTTACATTCCTTGATAAAACAGTCACTTTGTCATGTAACTTTGCCAGAGAATGCTAGGCTAGGAGGAATATAATTGTAATTTTGAAGGAAGGGACTTTAGTCTACCCTGTATATGTTAGCATGGGAGAAATCCTGAAATCCTTTAATTTCTTTTTTTTTATTTTCTTCTCTGAACTGTCAGATTTAAATGTTTAAGTAAAATAATACTCCTTTCTCTAAAGAAATGCAGTCACTTTTAGRGGGTGCATTAAATAACTACTGGGTGATGAGGATGGATGATTTTTACACCACACACAATATAAAGTCAATGGGGCTTAGACAAAATTGCTAGGAAAAAAGTTGGATTCCCAACAACTCATATGGAAGATGGTTCTGGCCAAGTAAATGCAGACTGCAATTGAGAAAGGAGCAGAGGTTGGAGGGTGGTCTGAACTAGTTCAGCAGAGCTACAGTGGACTTCCAGCACTCCTGTGGGGCCAGGGTTATTGCAGATATAGATCACCARAGTTCTCTGTGCTCCATAGTTGAGRGTTGACATCATCAATGCTCCTTTGGTCTGGAAGTTTGGGTTTCAGTATTTCTGTGCTACAGGTTTCCATCTTTAAACTGAGGTAGCAGTACTGATGTCAAGAGAAGTGCTTTTGAAACTCCAGGGTGGTCAGGGAAGTCCTGTAATGCTGACAATAGAAGTTCTGACAAATAATTTGCTGTAATTGCTGCCTTTTGGACTCTTGATTGGTAGTCCAATCCCACYTCATATCAGCAAGTCTGTTGTCTGCTCTTGGTAAAATTGCAGAGTACAGTTGCCCCACTTCCCAGGGTGGAAAACTCTCCCAAATTTCTCTCTCCCTTCTTGGAGGCAGGACATCAAGTGAGAGATTCATATCCTCTGTTTCCTCTGCTTCCTCCCAAACCAGTACAGTCTGTGACACACCAGGAGATGGGGAAGCAGCACCTCAGCACGAGCCCCATACATCACAGGCTGTGGACAGACACTGGCAATTAGTATTAAGTAGRTATTCACTTAGCCAATTAACCTCTCTATCCAACAAAATAAAATAAATGAGAAAGAGGCACTAGTAATGCTACAAGAGATTGAAATAGATGGGTAAGTGAACCCAGTAAAGTAGGCTAATTTGAAATGAAGGGATTAGAGTGGTTTGTGGTATTACCGTACTCTGTATTTATTATTTGATCATTTAATATCTTCTGCTTCAGAATCCTAAATCCCAGGAACCTGTTACGCTGGATTTTCTAGATGCTGAATTGGAAAATGATATTAAAGTTGAGGTGAGATTTCCTGGTTTCTTACCACCTGTTGCAGCTAGTAGTTCACCATATAATAACTGCAAAGCAATAAATATTCTAGATTTTGAATGGGAATCTATTTCAATATAAATCTGAATTTTAAATTTGGTAAGATGATGACTTTATGGAGATGAAGTTATATTTAGACAAATTAAATCCCAGCTTTATTTATAGGCAAGGGCAGTGCATTATATTCCTCTCATTTTGAAAAACAAAATGACTACTACTTAAATCCTTCTTCATGAAGTAACAATTCCTGGGAAGGAAGCTAGAAATTTATTTCAAAACAGAACACTTTTTAATAGAATATTAAACTATTACATGAAATATTTTAAAAGTATTTCCCTATCTCTTATTAATGCAAGATTGTTCCTGTGACAAGAAAGACAACAGAGAAACAACRTTCAGTGTAGACAACAAATTAATTCCTTTGTATATTTTTCAGTCACTGATTTTGTAGTACATTCTGAAAAGTATACCAGAATTGTTCCTTCATAACTCTACTGTTTCAGTATATACTTGCATAAAACAACTTCTAATCGGAAAAATCTGAAAATTGTAAACAAAACTTTTGTTTAAGAGTTGTGACTTCCATTTGCATTAGCATTTTCCATGTTTTTAAGAAATACTTTGATCACTTGAATGATTATTCATGTTACATGCAATACCTACACTTTTTTTTTTTTTCAAATTTCACTTTTCCTTTTCTTCCTTGCCAATAGATTCGGAAAAAAATGATAGATGGAGAAAGTGGAGAAAAAACGTTTGAAACACTGGTCAAGTCCCAAGATGAGGTAAGATAGGAACCCAAAGAGTTACATTTACAGGAATAAACCGAACCAGAAAAATAATGTGAAATGGTGAAATGCTGGGATGTTTATTTTGTAATGACAATTTGTACCATTTTTTCCCTCTAGATTTGCTAGTTTTACTGTCTTATAGTAAAAACAAAAAAAAATATGTACTTAGGAAAAAAAGAATTGTTTTGTTTCTTGGTTTCKTTGGTGCATCATTAATCAGGCAGTTGTTGATGAGGTCTTACACTCTGTTCAAGAGGAAATGGACCCAGCCTACTTCTGTGCATGAATTCCAAAACAAAGTGCTTAATTTGCTTGCGGAGATGTGTGAGGGTGGGTTTGGTAGTTTATATTGTGGTTGAATGGGAAGAAAGTTGTGCGAAAAAATAATAAAGTAACATTTTTATGCCATAAATGAAGATTCTTTGGGATAAGCAAATTCATCTTACAGTTATATCATGTACTTTCTGAACAGCTTGTTGAGTTCTTTATTTTCTTGTCCAGAATACTTATTCCTAATAAACATTGCTRCTGTTTTCTCTAATAGCAGACATGTTTCCTAGCAGTAGGAAATACTCCAATTTGGTATGGGTCATTACATGGGTGCCCTACTTCTTGGGAACCTCAGTGAGAAGAAATCCTCACTGGTGTGTGGAAGGAGTTCTGGCCAGAGTGTGCCCCACAGTTACAGCTCCACAACAGCTTTTTCAAATTCTTTTGTTCTGAACATAAGTCAGTTTGAAGATACCTAATTTGATGATTTAGCAGACACTGCACAACCCACATATATAAGCTCACTAACAACACTTAGAAGAATTGCTTGCATTTGATTCATATTGGCTTTCCCCTCTTCTCATATTCTTCTAGAAACCTGCATCAGCAATGCCCTTGCCTCCTTTACTGTTATGTGCTTTGTCACAGTAAAATGCTAAACCCMAGCTTTACAATCCTGCTGTGTGAAAAGAAACTGTTTTTTCCTGAATGGTTCCACTGTTGGAGAATGGTGCACAAATAGGTATTTTCTGGGGCAAAGAGGCTAAGCCCCAGTGGGTGTCAGTTCTTCCCCCTCACCTGTGTCAGGACCCCATGCTGTTTAGGATGCCACCAGTCTGTTCCCTGAAGAGAAACTGGGTCATTCTTGACCCACAGTCAGAGAGTTCAAAGTCCTGCTGGCATCTGAGTTGAGAATAAACTGCAGCTGAAGGAAGAGACTCCATGCTGGGACAGTTTCAGATTTATGTTGTTTTGTTTAWGGAGTGCCTTTCCAGGACTATGGATGAAAAAGGCTCTGTGTAGGTGGTTAGAAGAGGGAGGGTTAGAAGGTCACAAAAATACAGTAACACGATAAGAGTGTTACAAGAAATTGGATTAATAGCAAAAACGTTGAAGAGATTTCAGGCTGTTTGTACATTTCTCAGGCTCTGTGCTACAAAAGACCTGAAACAGTTGGTCCTGCAACTCTTTGCCCAAAGAAAGAGGGAGGGAAGTATTGCAAATGCTGAAGTCAGTTACAATATCTGGGCAGGAGGGAGGATGTAACATCCCTGTGTGCATGAGAATGTGCCAGTTCCGCACGGCCCAGACCACAATCTGTGTTGGAATAAAATACCCCAAGCCTTTGATCCCAGATGTTTCAATGCCAATGAAATTAATTATCCTCACCTTCCATTGCAACCATGGCCCAAGATTTCTTCCTCTACCCAGACCTCTCTGAGAGAAGAAAGGAGCAGCCAGAGCTGGCTGGCTATGATGACTGCTTCCAGCCATTGCACCCTCCCAGCTCCAGGCTGCTAGAACCAGAAAAAAGCTGCTTTAAACCACGGCCACGCATGAGCCATGCATCACTTAGCACTTGATAGCTTCATATATTTTCTTATAAAAAGGGCTGATGTGGTCGGCTGCTCTGAACTGACAGTTGCAGTCTTCGGGCTTAAAATTTATGTTCTTTTTGTTTTGCTTTTTGGTTTAAGTTTGCACCGCTTTCCTTTTGTGTTGCAGCTGGCCCCAGCAGTGTCTTGGGAGATGACTTCATACTACAGCATAGAGACTGGAGTTGTAGCAAATGTGGGTGGGGTGCACTGGAGTCTCCCAAGGCCTCAGGGGCTTTCCAAGTAACAGAGAAGATGCCATAGGAACAAAAGCGTTGCCACATTTGGCAGCCGGGGTGGGCAGTAGTGAAAACTGAAGGGTCACAAAAGCTGCAGTAACATGTGTGAGCTCCTTGGCAGTGATCAGCTGGGGGTGAGATGGTCTCAGGCAGCCCACTGAGGAATTAAGCAAAGGTAAATAGAAGCTGAGGTATGAGGGCGTGTAATCTGCTGAGTTATCTTTGACGGGAGCTTTCAGCCAAATTGCTTTCAAGCACTCTGACAATGCTGSTTTTCTTTTATCTTTTTTTCATTTTCTTTCAAAAATGACTATTAAATTATTTATACTGTCATGCTGTACTGAAAAGCAGCAGCCAGGTAATGAGAAAGTTTCAATTTATTRATGTCATATGAATCACCTCTATTCCAGAGCCGTGGTCATTTCCCCACTATCTTTTTACCATAGGGAAAGAATGAACCTAGAGCTATACCTGTGGTACCTTTCACCAGTGTTTGCAATGTTGCACTCCAACAGCTGTACAGTCTTCTTTGCTGTCACACTTACAAAGATTTGATTGTAAAGTAATACATTGCAGCTGACATAATCTTACAGTTTTCAAAGTGGAAAACTGAGTAAAATTATGTCAGCCAGGTGGATTCATGATTAAATCTATGGGGAACTGTGGGACTATGCCTATCATGCTATTTTTCATATCACAAGAAAACAAATGGTAAACATTATCCTAATGTATTAAGTTATTTTTAAAAAACCCATTTATTTAAATGCTTATTTTTTTTCTGAAATTCAAGACCTTCCTAATGAGATTAGAAACACACATTAATTTTAGCAGGGCGTGTCAATACARTTAATATTACCAGGTTATGCCTATAGTAAAGATTCAAATTTAAATGCATTAAGCCAGTGGTGCTGTGTCCTGAAAGGACAGACTCTGGCTGTCTTGGTTTTAAAAGACTTACTTACAAAGGGGTTTTTTTGTAACTGAGAGGGAGTTTTGTTTGTTTGTTTGTTTTTTAATCTTTTCATAGTTTAACTGCAAAATAATCCATAAAAGAGAAAGCATTTTTTAATGAAATTTAAATCACATAAATAAAAGTTTGTATAGGTCTGGCTAATGGGTAAATTATAGGTCAAGTTTGTCTGATTTTGTTTAAATTTAAGTTTTGCTGATGTTTAATAAAAATTATATTATTGATTCTTTTGCAAAACGTAATTTGGAAATATTTAAGGAAAGGAGTTGCAGCTCAACCCATTATTATAGCAAAATAATAAATGGAAATCCAACAGATTTGTACTTGATATTACACARTATTTCTCAAAGAAAAGGCACAATTATTGAAGCTGCTTAGTTTAATAATTGAATTTTTCACKGATATCTCTTTGCAGAGGTATATTGATAAAGGAAACAGAACATATACATGGACTGCTGTGAACGGCACCGATTACAGGTAACTCATTGCTGTGTGTTGGCTTCCTTTGTTTATTTAAGTTTCCTTTTGGCTAGTTTTATTTAATATTTTTGGCATTACACTTTCTATACTAGCTAAGGGGACACTGGTGTCTATATTATTTCAAATTCATTTAAGCACACAGCATTGTAACATTAGAAGGAATGTTGAAATGTTCCTTAACATTACCCAAAACAAGTAAAAGTTTTCCAAGTCTCAGGAAAGTTAAACTACTCTAGTTCAAAACTACATGGTATAAATATTGAGTCAAATTTTGGCCAAAATGCTATTTCTGTTAYGGTGAACTACAGTAGTCCTCAACCAAGTTGGATCCCAATCTCTGTTGTCCTCTGCACAGGTGTAGAGTCACTGAGAATGCAAACATTAATTTGAGTGTCAAACCAAACAAATTTGTTTTAGCAGCAGAACATAAACCTAGGATCTTCTTCTATTCACTATCCCATTCTCCTGCTCAACTGCCTCTGTCTTTATACTCTGTAAGAAAAGGAAGTTTTTATCAGACTGCCATCTGGCAATCACTGGAGAAATACATTTGGTTTACAGGACTTCTTAATTCTGTCTGAGTATCCTGGCGTGAGATACAGCAATAAATCCTCAGAGTATCYTTGCAGAAAACCTATTAAACATAAAATTATACATTTTAATTAGCAATTTCTGCTAGCAGTAACTGTTAATGACAGGTAAACTGCCACTGATTTCCCTAGAGGAGAATTGGTAGAAGGCTATTACTAAATATTCAGTAATCTCACTTATATTCTGTATAAATGGCAAATGTGTCATTAAAGGTCAGTTCATTTATGGCTCAACTGTACAACATTTTTAATGTTAATTTCATCATCTCTTCATTAGGAGCTGTTGCAGTTCTGCATGGATGAAATCCAAGTGTAAAAATTAAGGATGCTACTTGGGAGTTGATGATACCTATTTAATGATAACTCATGCCTCCTGTCCTTTACATGCGTTTTTAGAACTGAACTTTTCAACATATTTGTAGAATTTAGCTGCAAAAAGAATTCCTACATATTTTGAACAAAAAGAAGTATAATATAAAAGAAAAYGTTGCAAATGCTCTGCAAATCTTAAAATGTTATTGCACAATTATGTTCCATAGTTGTTAGTGGTGACAGCATGACTAAAGAAAATATTTTTTTGGATCCTGAAGGTAATGTGAATGCAAGTATTGTCAGATTTCCTGGAGAATATTGATCATTATTTTATTAGTGAGAGTCTCTTGTTATATGATATGTGCAAATCAGCCCAGTACCAAGTGATATATTTGCTGTCAGTGATCGCCATGGCATGTTATATTGGGATGTTAAATGTGTCAGAGGAAGATACAAAAATCATGCCTTTTTTTATTTGCTATTATTTGCAAATTCCTTGCTTATCTGCTAAAAAATGCACTTGTGTTTAACAGTGTAAATAAGAATCAAAATAAACACAGGGACCCTCAGGATTGGCATAAAAATACTTGTGTCTGTTACTAAGTGTGAGGCTGGTATATCACCGTGTGCCTGCCTCTCATGACAGTCCAAATTCCAAAATTGTTAACTACTTTCAAAACACAAAGAAGSTGAAACTGGAAAACTGCTGCAAATAACATAACTGCTTTACTCATCTCATTTCTGTTGCAGTTTGGCACTGGTGTTACCATCATACAGCTTTTATTATATTAAAGCCAAAATAGATGAACCAATAACTCAAGCCAGATGTAAGTACTGKAAAGGTTCCCTGGTTTTGTCTGGTATTGCCAAGTCTCAGATTCACTTAAAAAACAATGTTTGAAATTCATARATTTGGTGGAATTCACTGATGTTATCATGATGTACCCAAAATCTTCAGCAATGATTCTAACCCGTTGTAACATCTGAGGTGTGAAAAATATTCTATAAAAATAGAATATGTGCAGAATGTGTCAGTTCCACTGACAATCCCTACCCCTTGCTCTGTGCCTATAGAATCATTGCTTTCTGTATCCTCTATTGCTGTCATTTTAAGGGTCTGGATACTATTTTTTTTTCATTCTATTAGCAAAATATAGTGATATAGATAGTAAGAGTAAAGCCTTTTTTTTTATTTTATTTTACTTACATTGTAATATTTAGCAAATGATCTCTGCTAGAACAAGGTGAAAGCCCTGTTTGGTTTGGGTTGCAGTTAGGTTTTTACTTTGCATTTTACAAATAGTTTTAGTGGAAGTTTRCATTGTACTTTTAGATTGATTTCAAACCATTTACAGATTCCAAAGTGATAGTTGGAAATTATACTTGTCAGTATTCAAAGGTTTTTTGTTTATTAGGTGTAGCTTAACTGTAGTCTAGGTAGTACACAGAACCAATCACAGCCTTTTAAGTTTATCCAGATGTTACGATAAATTTAGAACAAGTATGTAGTTAAATAGAAAGTTGAAAAACACAAAAAACCTCAGAGAGACATGGATACGGTTAATTTAGAGAAAACTTGGTTAGCTCTACATCACTATCCTCTACCATTGTTCCCACATATGAAGAAGAATATAGCAAATTTTAATAATCAGTGTTTTGTAACTTTTCCCAATACTGAGTACTTTAAAATTAAATTTTTAAGCAGAGAGTATGATTCTCTTGATGGATTAGGTCATCTGGTTTTGCATTTATATCAATAAAACCTGCAAAACAGACCCTTGAAAAGCCACAGTGTATAGAAGGTACTGAGAAATAACTGAGAAGAACCTATTCTTCAGTCTTTGGAGGTGTTTGTCTTTTTTTTTCCAGACTACAGCTGTGTGTAAATTGAACCTTTGAATCTATGTACAATATTTTCATTCAAGGGGCTGTTTGAATAAAATATTGGTTTGTGACCCCTTGTGCTTTACCCTTTTTTTTTTTTTTTTTTTTTCCCTGCTTTCTCTTTCTGATGGATAGTGAGATCCAAAAAGGGCAAGTATATTCTTGGTACTCAATTTCCTTCTGTTTACTGCAGTTGATATTTTTCACTTGTATTTCTATTCCTACTGGATATTCTCCTCTGTATTCCTCATCTCAAGATTTTCTTCATGATCATTGGGTACCATAGCAGTAGAAAGGGAAAAACAAAAGTGAAGTATTTTTCTGTTTTCATGTACATTTCAATATATTGCTAATTTCTAATCCTTCTTTGTCTGCTCCTATCAGTGTTCAGTGATATCAGCTCTTAAAGCCTTTTTTTTTTTCAGTAGGATTTACAGTATGATTTTTCACTAGGATGAGTTTTGTAAGCTTTATTGCAGAAAATATTAGGAGCATTTTTCTTCATTTTCTAACAACACAGCTTCACAAATATTTATTTGCATCAGAGTTTACTTCTAGTGAAAATCTCTCATTTGTTTTCATGTTGCTATGATAATTAAATGTCTTCCTTAAATAAATTATTGGATATGTTGTATGTTGATATAATAAAGTGATTTCTTCCTACTGAGAAGCATAGAATTCATTAGGGGGAAAGTGTCTCAAACATTTCTTTGTAAATGCATGGATGCATGCAAAAGTTAGCCAAATAGTTTAARAAGAGAAATTATGACAAAAATTCCAGTTTATTCATTTCGTGTTTACTCTTCATCTTTTTAGTTTCAGAATCCCTGAGTCCTGATAATTTTGATGAAGCTGGCTATACGTTTTTAGCACCAAGGTTGGTTGATTTCCAAGTTATAAGTGTTATTTCAGCATCTGATCTGCTTATTGGCACATGGAAAGTACAGATTTGACCAATAAAGCTTCATTTAGTAAAAAATTATCAATCTTTTTTCTTACTGGAATGTAAATAGCATCTTCAGGCTCTGATTTCTGCTCATATTAGTCAGCGCTGTAAAAACAATATTGATATTTTAATGGAAAATTTATTCATGTCTGGGAATTTCTTGTGGTTCTGACTTCTAAGACTTTACAGCTATTTTTAAAATAGGTTTCAAAATACTTACCACAACATGTTTCCCAAGTTCAAGACAAAGGGTTTCAAAGCTCTCTGTTACTTAAGTATTAGTTAATTTTCAATTAATTGAACATAAAAAAATATTAAGTCATTAGAAATTTATTAATTTTCTTAGTTCCCTGAGTTTTTTTCTGTGTAATTCTGCAGTTCTTGTTTCCCTTTTAAAGTTATATTTGCAAGGGAAACTTGGTATGATAAAGACTTCCTAAAAATTAAGTTCCTATAAAAGAGAGTTTTGATAAATRAAGGAAATGCTGTACAGTTAGGATCAACTGAGAATTATTGCATYTTTTTCTGATAAATTTCTGTATACTTTTATATTTAAATTAATAGATTGATTTCAATTTATAGATTGATTTATGTAAAGTCTTCTATTTTAAAATGTATTCTAGYTTATCTGTTTAATTTAATGTTTTTGAAAGACTGAAGTTATTGAGAATTAATTATACCAATTAGCAGCTTCCAGCAATTCACGTACTGTCCTACATRAACAAAGTCTCTTTGATAAGTAACTCTGCTTAAATGTGAATATTGGTATAGTAAGGTAAATTCTGCCTGTGGTATTTCTGGACTATAGTAAGGTAAATAAAAGGTAATAAGATATTATAAGATGTGAAATACTTGAACAGACTTCTTTTGCCTGTGAAATTAAATTAATATAAAAGCTCATTTTAAAACTGGAGCCCCCTTCTTTACTCCTAAACACTCTTTACATTTTAATTAAAGTCATTTAATGCCACTCATCATATAATATTTGCCTCCAAAATGCCCAGTGACTTTGATTTGGCTTGCTTTCATTCAGTGAATTTCCCAATGATATATGGCTTCATCACATTATATAAGGGGCAAAAGTTTACTGGTTTTCTGTTTCACATATGTCAAAACAAAGCCTRTTTATATGTTCATGTGGTTTGTACCCTAATACAATTGCATTTAGAACTTCTCAGAGGATAGGACCTTACCCTATAAATCTGACCCTAGCTGAGCATGGGGTGGCTGTGTTTCACCAGCAGCCCMGGTACTTTCCAATACAGTTTAACCCAGGAGCAATTTAGCTTCACTGGGCATATTTTAAGTGTA
>QVAJ01000349.1:494550-541753 GCA_003546035.1 Mixornis gularis
CTTTTTTTTTTTTCCCCTGGGGATCTATGCCCTATTTCATGCCTGTGGTTTTCTTACAATCCAAATCTTAACAAATGTATAGGTAGGTGTTTGAACACCTTATTTCCTGTAGATATCTGAAATAATTGATACGGTAATCATTAAATACTGGTCATGGCAGCCAACTGACACCGTAGTTCCAGCTGCTTCATAACAGCTGWACAAGCCTGCTTGGCTTCTAATTTCTCTGCTTTAGTAGCACAAGAAAAAAAAACATATGAGAAGACTGATGTTTTTATTGTTTTTCAGAGAATACTGTAACGATCTAAAAAAATCAGAAAACAACACTGAATTTCTAGTAAATTTCTATGAATTTATTGACAGAAATACTCCAAGCAGTTCATCATGTAAGTACACTGCTCACCTCACTGAAATTTCTCCTTAGGAAAACACCTTCTTGTGGATGAGAGCTCATGCTCAAATTTTGTGGGTTTGTTTTTTTAGTAGAAATGTATCTAGTGTYGGGATTTTCTATCCAAGGTAAAGAGTGTAAAATTAAAATCTCAAGTTTCTGGCTTTATTTAAGAATGTATGTAGTGCATTATGCATCCCGTGTTCTCTATAATTCCTCTCAGAATTTTGCTCAAGCATCAGATAACTACTGGTTCATTTTAATACACTCCAAATATTTTTGAGCTTATACTTTTTCACTTGAGTGTAGCAGCCAAAGTCTCAAACAGACTCAAATCCTTGTAATTAAATCATCAACTGCTTTCTTGTCATTTTATTCCAAAATAAGTGAAGAAAAGAAGTCCAAGACAGAAATAACCAATAGCAAGAATAAAAAATAAGGAAGTTATTTTGCTGGTTCACAAGTTGTTTAAAGAGATCTCACTTGGGCTTGAATAGCTTAAAACCCCAGATCCATGTAATTGCTGTAGTGGTGAGCACTGGGCTTGGGAAAGGGACTAATTCATATTTTGTGATTTGGCCTTAACCTCTGTTTAGAATAAATGAAGAGTTATTACAATCAGTAAGTTGTTAAAGCCTTGTTCTCAAGAAAAAAATCAGTGTTTGGAATTAGTTTGGTAGCTACGTGTCTGGTTATCATTATTAATAATTATTAAATTATAAATACTTGGAATAACTTTTTTTTTTAATTTTATTTTTTTTCTCTTGCTTTCCCCAAGTCTTTTTGACATGTTGCTATCAGGAATAACTGATCAGTTCAGAGACTATCTCTCTGCTAGACCATGTAGCTGAGGGAATGTCCACTTAGATACAATATCTTCTCACAAGAAGATATTTTTGTGTGCATGTTTGGGTATTTGATGTTCTTTTAATAGAGTGATCTTATTCATTGACACATTGCTGACTGACTGAAATTTTATTTGAATACCTTGATTCAGTCTTGGTAATGAAAAAATTCACCTCCAGTGGTTAAAGCAATTAATGATAATTCAATAAAATTTAATAAAAAGTGAAAATTCTTGTTTAATATTCACTACAAACAAATACATTTAGTGATATTGTAGTATACAGTAGTTCTTAGTAAGTATTTATTCCAAATTGCTATCTACTTATTGCTGTATTTCAGTTTGGAATATGCACTATTTTTTTCCTTCTTTTCTTTTTTTCCTAATAATTAAGGTACTTTAAAAACTGTCTCCTTAATAAGTAAACATTGTTAACTAAAGAACTGAGTGGCCATAGAAATAATCTCACCTAAAATGCTTTTCATAAGAAATAAAAAATAAAATCCCCAGACTGAAATAATCTTCAGTAACTCTTCTAAAGTGTTACTGAAAAAGATGGTTGAGAAGCACTGACTTCAAACCGTCTTTTCAAATAAATTTAAGCATGGCATCTCTGTATAAGCTACTGATTCAAAATTAGTTTATTTCCCTGTATCCATTTTCAGATGACAAATGTGTTTTATTTGAGAGCCTGGCACTTAATCAATCTAAATATATTTATAATGTAGTTGAATTTCATTAAGAGTTGTTGTTTCATTGCATCAAGATAAAAAGTGTTATAATGGACACATGCTTTAGAAACAGGTTCATTTTCAGATTAGGAGCTTTGCAAAACTGGGGCCTATACCCTTATCAACCTCCTTATTCCTGTGACACAAGCATAGAAAGAAAAATGATTACAAAGAATTATTAAGTGAACTCTACAGTGTGAGAGCATCTATTTGACTCTAATAACATGACATAATTTGAAGTTAGGCAGAATGTCTAATATTAACAGCCACAATTTTTTTGGCTGGAGCAGCTTGACAACTCAGAATTTCATTTTAGGCTTTTGTTGAAAGTCCATCTCATATGGTTTCAAATTACTTACATTTTAACTCTTTTAATAGGTAATACTGATATGGTCATTCGAGTTTTGCTGGATGCAGGATTTACAAATGAACTTGTCCAAAATTATTGGAGCAAACTGTCTCTGTAAGTATTCTTTTTATTGACTGTGATTTTTTTYGATGTTTGAAAACAAAATCTTGTGCATCTGTGTGTGTCTGGAGATATGCAGTTGATGTTACAGAGAATAGGTATTTATTCACAGTTATGCACTTTAATGGCAACCCTTGACATAGGAATGTGTGAGAATTTCAGTCAGTTTTCATTTTAAATCTTRTTTTTATTTACAGCAATGGAGTTGTTGCGCAATTTGTCGTTACAGATGGTGGAATCACCAGAGTGTTCCCCAAAAGGTAAGAATCATTACAAAATAATATAATATGGTRATTTTGAATCCTGAAAGGGTGGACTATTAAAGAGTGGCTTTATTGAATGAAAAGCTGCAGTCTCCTAGGATCTGATCTGTACTGATAGCTATGAAATTAATGAAATGTCACCTGTGCACTGCTTGAAACTAATCTGCCCCATTATTTTCATGACAGGCCCTTGTAATCCAAGTTTCTAATCAGAGTAGAGTAGCAGCAAAAACAATGCCTTTGTTGTAGCAGTGGGGCAATACTAATTCTTAATTATTCCCCAAGCACTCAGTTTTTTGGCAGGCTGCAAGCACTGGAAAGCAGTGGGTGATTTTTTATTTTTTTTATACTAAGATCAGACCTAAAGTTCCAGGGACTTCTAGAGAGAAAAAAATATCATTTTCAGAGGACAAAAAGGGAATGTGAAATTTGACATACAATAAACTAGAAACATCTCCATGAGTGACTGGGAATAGTGAGGGCACCAGTACAGGCCTACTGGTAAATGGCAAATGTATCTATTTTCTTAGCCTATTCTGTGTTTTCTCAAAATGTGAAAATGGCAATGAATTTTACTCCCCAAGTGAGTTTCTTTCCTGTTTGGGGATTATTARTGATATTAAATCTTTTAGGATTAAGCTTGATGCAAAGCACGTGCTGTAAAGGTTCATTTAGATTTTATTGTAAGTAGTGTTCCAGTTGTGTTTGTCACAACAAATCTAAAAATGGTTAGACTAAATCAGTGGTTTTCCAAGAATACTAATTCTTTTTTTCCCAAAGTTTGTTTGTTYGGGGTTTTTCTAATGATTACACCTGTCTTTTAACCAGTGAAAATGGACAGAGGCTGAGGACTTRTAAGAATGAATCTTTTCTTCACATTTTTTCCAACTGTGAAACATTGAAAGGAAACAACCTCAGCACAGCTTTAATGAGACTTTAAACTGTCATTTTTGATTCCTTTGTTTATTTTTTTTTTTAATTTAGGGCAGGAGAAGATTGGTTGGAAAATGCTGAAACTTACGAAGTCAGCTTCTATAAGAGGAGTTTAGATAATGACAACTATATTTTCACAGCTCCATACTACAACAGTAAGTCATCACAGTATGCCAGAAGTAGGTAGTCCAATATAAGTGGAAGTTTCCCATTCCAGATAGGGTCACTGACAAAAGATGCAAGTGTGACACTTGATMAGGAAAGAAATCTTGGGATAATAATACCCATTATTAAGGAAAAGCTAGGAGGCATTAAACAAGGCCATCACAATTTGTCAGCTACTCTGGTGGCCCTGTGTGCTCAGAATTAACCTAAGTGGAAGTATACAGAGTCTTGGTGTTCATTCTGTGTATTGAAACACTGCTTTGCAGAGATACTTTGGCAGAATTATTTTAACAGAAAGTTAAACAAAATTGCACTCATAGGCAATAACTCTGCCTAAAGTCTTAATAGAGATGAGTTCTGTATGCTGTCTCAGCACCCCCAGCACTCACTTGGGGGACCAGGCATAAGGGYACAGAGGACATTAACTCCATCTACTGCACCACTACTTAGTTTAAACTTCACTTTTGRATTCTATTTACAATTGCACTTATTCACCCAAACCAGGTCCGAGATATTGTGACATTTAAAACCTATATAAGAACAATAGCAAGTTCTCATCATTAATGTGAGCAACATTAACTTTCTCAAGTTTGTAGAAAAGCAGATGCTACCAAAAATGGCATACTCCTCTTTTAAAAATAGCAGATCCTTCATTGCTGTTGTTTCATAATTATTTATTGCAAATTTTTTCTCAGTAAAATATAAAGATAGTAAGTACAAAATTCCCTGAAGCCTTTGTTACTCCTCAAACAGCTCTGAGGAATGTACTTTTAACTTGCCTTTTCCTATTAAGCAGTGTTGAAAACAGTTTGAAGTCTGTCAGGGCAGGAATTGTGCATTAGTGAGTGGTGTCAGTATTCCCTGGATTGAAAAATACACAGACAACATCAGGATAAAATCTTTGGCTCAGATCCTGGTTTTAACAGAGCTGCTCACATGTGTACAGGTATTTATGGCTGTTTGCAGAAGAAAAGGCTACAGTAACTTTATGAAGCAGTCAAACAGGGAACAAAAGGAAGAAAAGTAAACACAAATATTTCTTAGTCATTCCAGTGTTAGTGATCTGAGCTATCACAGGTGATAAATGTGTACTACAGCTGGGTCAGTGGTTTTGGACAGGGATTTTTTAAAATCATTCTGGTATTTGAATAATAAAAGATTTAAGTTTCAGAGGAAGAGGCTTTTATGTCACTCAACTTCTTTTTTTGTTTTTGTTTTTGTTTTTGTTTTTGTTTTTTTATTTTGTTTTGTTTTGTGGTTTTTTGTTTTTGTTTTTTTTTCTATACTGTCAGAAAGTGGTGCCAATAGCTATGAATCAGGTATTATGGTAAGCAAGGCTGTGGAAATAGAAGTCGATGGGAAGCTTCTGAAGCCAGCAGGTAAGATAGGGTGGTGCTGAAACTTGAAACACTTTAGTTATTTAGTTGTTGCTCAACAGTGAATTGGCAATTTAATTGCAATTTCAAAGGAATTTCACTTTATAATAACATTATTTTCTCTGAGACAGTTTTAATCTTTCTAGTGGAAATCTGTTTGCATTTTAGTAAGAGGGTTTAATTTATTAGTCTCATGAACGATGTTGGTGATTGGACAAGTGAGAAAAACTCATATTTTATCTTCCTTCAGTTCAATGATTTAGATGTCATTATAATTTCCCACCCCTCCCCTTTTTCAGGATTATACAGTTACAGTTTTTTTCCTTCATTTTACTAAAAAAGACTTTCATGTATTTCTTGTTAGTTGTTGGAATAAAAATTGATGCAACCAGCTGGATGGACAATTTCACAAAAACCACAATCAAGAGCCTGGTAAGCRATTGACCAAGTCTTTTTTGAACTTTATTTGCATTTCTCAAAGCTTCAGATGCAAATAGGTTTACTGTCTCTGTGTGCCAAAGTCACACTGATGAAYAGTTGCCAAGTAGTTGTTGTATTTAAATCATCCAAATGCACAAAATAAATCTATGTTGAAATAGGCCGTATTTTGTACGTATCTTGCTTTGATAATTATAAAACATGGATAGAGACAAAGAAAAATGACATATTCTAGCTGGTAGTAAGACTATGCTGTAGCAGTGAATAAAATCTGCAAAAGAATTGGTGAAACTGTTTTTATTTAATATCCAAGATGGGTAAGCAGTGAACAGTAAAGATTTATATTGCAACCAACATCTCAGCATTTTGGCAGAACTTAATGAAATAGGCGTTAACCATTTAATTCCATACATCTTAGGTGTAATACATCTGAGGTGTAAATGGGAAGGAGGAAAGGTTAAATGAAAGAGAAAATGTGGAATTGATAGTGGATTGTGGAAGGAAAGGCACAAAATGAAGACAATTATAGAATATAAGCTTCTTACTGGGTGAGGCAATGTTGCTTGGTTTGTTGTATGTTTAGGGAATCAATAAAACAGTCTGGTTGGCTTAGGTTATTGGAGCTGTAGTTCCACGGGGAGGCAAATGCATTGCCTAAGTGTCAGAACAGTTAAGGACAAAAATACATAAGTGAAAAATAGAAAGTAGGATGAATATTTCAGAAAGAATGCTGTTGACTCCAGCATCACCTGGTAGTTGTTTTGCTGAGGACATAATGCAAGGACAYGGGTGTGTATTTGTCTATATACTGCAAGAACATGGGAAAAACATGTTAGGAATCAAAGCCATAGAAGCAGCTGGGATGATGGGCCTCCTTTAWCACATAGGATTCCCATGCTTTGAAGCTTTCCATGGTCAAAAGAGATACTTTTCAAGGCTTTCTTTCCAAATTCCAAACACATGGAAATGTTCCTATTCTTTCTGTTTTACTTTATGCTCACAACACTAATATCCTGACAAGTCCTCCAAACTATTTATCTATATTGAGCATACTTGTAAAGGGAGCTGTATCAGWGTCTTTGGGAAAGGCAGTCAAGATTGTGCTGTTGATAATTACTGAATACAGGTTGTTCAGAGAGATATTTCTGATAAATGACACACACTCAAAATTAATTTAAATTTATATACAGATATTGAAAATAGAGTTGATTGTTCTTGTCTTGAATGATTAATATAACTGCAAAATACAGTTTATTTTGTAACATTTTTGTGACAATTACCATACTTCTGTTTTTTTAGTGCAACAGTGAAATCTGTGGCTGTGAAAAAAATAGCATGGTAAGAAAATGTTCAGTTTATGAATATCAGACAGACTATTGAAATTCACTCATTCCCTCTAGATCTATCTAGGACAGATTCTATCACTATTATTTGAGTGTTAATTATTTTACAGAAAACAGAGCTTAGTTGTTTGTGTCTTGAGAAAGATGGAGGTTAGGAGGGGAAGGGAGGAAAGAGGGCATGAAAGTAGGTGAAGTGGTTATGCTGATGAAGTTACGAGAACAAGTGTAAAGACAAATATACAGGAAAAGCAATAGAGAATGATGTGAAGAATAATGTGATAAAAATATAACAGTAATTTGCAAAGAAGAGACAAATCCTGAGAAAGAATAATTTTTAAAATATTAAAAAAAAAAAGAGTATCTCAGAGAAGGCTAAGTGCAAATTTAGAAGCATCAGAGTCTATAATGTGCCTCTCCACAGTCATTGGTTCCCAGCACATCCAGGATTAGAGGACCCCACAGCTCTGCYGGCACTCAGGGAAGCACAGATCCAGGGACTGTCCCCGTATCAGGTTCTGCCATGTGCTAAAAGCTTTGCTGTGCTCAGGCCGTCTGAGTTCTTTTGAGGAATGTGAAGATCATTAAATGCAAGAATTACAGCAGAAAGGGTACTGTGGGGAGTTATCTATTTGACCTCGGTGCTATCTCTCCAGTCTCTGGCTACAAGGATCTTCTACAAAGTGCAAAGCATATGGAATCAGTAGGTTTCCCATTCCTGCACCTGACACCTGGAATAATCCCACTACAGTCCTTGGCAAGTGAAAATAATCATGCCTAGCAWGCTGGGAGCCTGCTCCTAAGATTTTTACATTGAAAGCCTCAAATGGAAAAGTACTTTCAACACAGCTGAAGCACATCAGAAGTTGTAGCCCCTTGTTATGAACCGAGTTCCAATTTTAATCAGATTTAATAAGGATATAGCAGTCTTGGAACTAACAAAGTATTGAGCAAATAAGAATTTGCAAAACAACTTCTATGAAATTAAGCCACAAATAAGCCTTTGATGTGTTCAAACTTTTATTATACTGATAATGCTAATTATTATAWCTTAAATTTGGCCCTTGGCTATGGGTTTGTGATTTGAAGATACTTCTGATGTCTTAAAAATAAAAAAGTAGTTTCTTACAGAGTGTTCTATTGACAAATCTTTCCTGTAAAACATGTTTCACTTTCTCAAAATAGCATGTGGACTGTGTTATCCTGGATGATGGTGGATTTCTTTTGATGTCTAATCGAGATGAATATACACAACAGGTATGTATATTCCTTAAGAACAGAACATGAAAACCAATAGGAAGAAGTTTAAAGAGAGAAAAAAAAGCATTTAACTCAACTKACTCTAAAGATAACATTTCTGAATCACAAAAATATTTCTGGATCAGAAATTCTAGGGGGTTTGTTAGTCTTTTTTACAGTTTTCTTTATAGATGGAGACGCCAAACTTGCTACCAAGTTGCATTCTTTGTGCTTTGCCATTGGGCTGGTAGGCTGCCAGTGGACTTCAGATGGTGAGGACAAGTAGTATGTTATCCACACACCTTCTTTCTCATATTCTTCTTGCTCTTCCCCAGGCAGGGTGTCATTGATGCTGCAGTTAACAGTTACTGTCTAACTGGGAAATTTAGAACTGTGGACTTTATTATGAGAGAAATACTTGGAAATGTTTTACGTTACCTCTCTGTGTTGCCCCCCCATCAGATTGGAAGATTCTTTGGTGAAATTGATCCTGGCCTGATGCGAAACCTGATCAACATGTCCCTGTATGCCTTCAACAAGTCTTATGACTATCAGTCCGTCTGTGATCCCGAAGAAGAACCAAAGCAAGGAGCTGGACTTCGTTCTGCTTATGTGGTCAGTAGTCCCATTTGCAGTGGCTGACAATCCATTGGAAATCTGCACGTGTTTATACAAATAAAATAACCTCTTTTGTTTTGGTTTGGTTTCTTTTTCAGCCTACGATATCAGATATTTTGCAGCTTGGATGGTGGGCTTCAGCAGCAGCCTGGTAAATATGAGTGTACAGGAAATATCTATATCCAAACTATAATTATTCAGTAGGTTGAAAGTCTATTTGGCTTGGATTTTTTCCTTTCTCTGGAACCTTTGTTTCTGCCGTTTCTCATCATGAAAATTCTTARCTATGTCTTCAAACCTGTTCTGTCAACAGTTCAATTCAAAACTGCTCTTGCCAGGTTTTGTGATTGTGTGTTCTGACTACAAAATCAGCTTCAGGAAGGAGAGTTTAGATTAAGTATGATGGGCAGTTTTGAAGCCTAAATGATCACAYTTTGAATTATTGATCACTTGGTTCCCTATTTCAGAATATCATCTTCTCCTTTTTCTAGCAAGAAATCTTAATAAAATCAATGATTTCTTTTCAGTGAATCATTTTACAAAACACATGAATCATAGAATCATTTGGGTTGGAAACGATCTTTAAAGGCCATCCAGTCCAACTTCCCCTACATGAGCAGGCACATCTTCAACTAGATCAGGTTGCTCAGAGCCCCATCCCACCTGACCTTGAATGTTCCCAGGGATATCTCCACCTCTCTGGGCAACCTGTGACAGTGGTTCACCATGCTGATTGTAAAAAATATCTTCCTTGTATCTACTCTGCATCTTTCCTCTTTTAGTCTAAAACTATCACCCCTCACCCTACTGCAACAGGCCCAGCTATAAAGTTTGTCCTCACCTTTCTTAAAAGCCCCCTTTAAGTACTGTAAGGCCACAATGAGGCCTCCTGGGAGCCTCCTTTTATTCAGACTGAACCCCAATTCTCTCAGCCTTTCCTTATGGCAAAGTACTCCATTTCTCTGATCATTTTTGTGGCCTTTGTCTAGACCAATTATAGTCCCATGATTTGTTGTGCTGAGGACTCCAGAGCAGATACAGTGCTCAGGTGGGGTATTTTACCTTTTTCAGAGCTCTGCTGATTGAMATTCACATCAGCTACTTCCCTCGGCACCACATTGGGATAAGTAATTGGCACTCATGTGGTGCTTTTGTGTGGTGTGATTTGCACCCTCTGAGACTGGTCCTTTTTCTAAAGCTTCATCATACTTTTTATTTTTTTTTTCCTAATGATAATTAYCAAACTGGAATAAACTACCTCCTAAGACTTTAAATATGTTGCAGCTGAAAAACAATATAGTAATTTTCTCACAGAAGCACTGTGAAGACTGTAGCTAGCTTTTTATTGTTGGTTACATTTAGTTAACAGGAAAAAGAAATAATCTTGGTTTTCTTGGACAACAACAAGCCTCAACAATTGAATATGGGCAATAATCCARAAGAGAAACTTGAGTTCTTTTCAAACAGAGAAACTTCAGTTTATCAGTGTTCAAATCAGACTCAGCGGTCTGGTCTCAATTTAGACCTGAGGTTTATTTTGTGTGATGTTTAAATTGAAAGCACAACATTAAAGTACTTTACTGTGACCATGTTTTTAATGGAATTTAGGTCAGAAGCAGACAGAGTAGGCCATTAAGCAAGCAAAATGAATAGGGATGACCAAAAAATGGATTCTGTGAGGCATCTGGAAAAAGCAAGGAGAGGGAAATAAGAGAAACCAGGTTATTAAAGAAAGCTATAGTGTTTCAGGCATAAAATATGGGATAAAGGTGTGAGTCTAAAATTTATGTCTAAAATTTATATGGGATACATCAGCATTTGGTTAAGAGAGTATGTATCATTTCTCCTTTGTGCTCCTTTAAGTCAGGAGATTTAGGAGTTTTCCCAGGCTGCCTTTTTTGTTCAATTCCCTGTAAATTCTGAAGTAAGCCATTAAAAAGCCTTACTATTTTCTGTCAGCAAATTGCATCCCTATTGAATAGAATCAGGTCTCTTCTGACCCATAACTACTCTGTGCTGTCCCTCTGATGATTCAAAGCACAGAGTTGTGGATGTGAATCCAGAACTCCTTCAGGGAATRCCTCCATGGGGAAGGTGACGGGCATATTCAGTTTCTTCACACAGGAATCACACTAGAAAAGGAGAAAAAACTTTTCAGGTTGAATGAAGTTATACAGCCCCTTCTCTCTGCAGAACAAGTGTTAGAATAGARTGAGATGAGAAGAGATTGGGTCATATTTGTGGGTAGAAGCAAGCCTAAAACTTTACAACTGGAAAATACAACTTAGGAAGGTTAAGGGGGTACAGGGAGGCAGAGAATATACCTGTTGCAGTTCCTGTTTTGACGGGCTGGTAGAGGAGAAAGGGTCTGTGTGTGTGGCAAGCTGCTACCTATTTTAAGTAAATAAAATTGGAAAAAAATGCCATAATCAGTGAAGAAAATAAATAAATAAATGGCTCTTTAAGCTAAAGTATTTTGGCAGCATATAGGAAGAAATATAGTCTGTACCTCAAGAGTGAGAACAGAGATGATTTTAAAAGTCAACTGTTACAGTAATTTTTTTATAATATTATATTCCAGCATTGGTCTCCTTCTTAGAAATTTAATGAGCCTAAACAAGTGTAAAGTATCTCATTCAGAAGCATTTTCTCTGCGTGTGTTAGAAAGGAGTTCACTTGCTTTAAGTTGTAGAGAAACACCAACATGCCTCGTCCACCTCCCACACAGGTATAAAAGGAGGGCATGGATGGTGTGGTAACATTTCCATTCTGTGAGTTGTGGGCACACATTACAGCAAACCTGAACAGTAGAATAAAAGATTAGTGTGAAAAATCTGTGAGAATGGGGGAAAATAAAACCAGAGTCAAACTGGAAGGTTTAAAGAAACCTTTTGCCAGATTTGGCAACTGGCAAAACCCTAAAAATATATTTTTAATAACTTATATTTGAGTAGCTTTTAACTATCCATTAAAATACATTGAAGACAAAGAACCTTTAAAAATAAATATATTGTCTTTCTGTGTTCAGGTCTATCTTACAGCAGCTGTTTTTGAGCTTGACTTTTCCACGGTTCCTTGAAGCAGGTAAGTCAAAAAAATGTTAAAGAGTCAACTTTGAGTGAAGTAGAAGGTAAGAATGTAGGCCAGGGGACAAATTGGGTCTCCCCATTATGTCTTTAACTTTAAAATGTTTGTTTGCTTGTTTGTTTGTTTGCTTGTTTGTTCATTTATTTATTTCTTTTATATCAGCTGATATGGAAGATGATGATTTCGGTGCTGCCCTGCCTAAAACAAGCTGTATCACTGAGCAAACTCAATATTTCTTTGAAAACAATGATAAATCCTTTGGTGGGATTGTAGACTGTATAAACTGCTCCAGGTAAAATTTCTTCAATATAAGTGATAATTTTGGGATTTTTGTTTATTTTACAAAAGATAGGGACACTAAGAAGCAAAAATATATTTTGGATTAATTTCACCAAGCTTACATAAGCAGGACAGAGAATGATAGAGGCATACAAATTGCATTCTCTTTTCATTTGTTTAGAATTAATTTTAATTTTAATCATTAAGGAATTGTAGAAATGCTTTAGTCAGTTTTTTGGTTTATAGTCTGTGCTTCATGAAAATTGTATTTTTTATCTCTGTCACAATTTGTTTTCTTTTAATTCATTATGTCAACTTAAAAGCATTCTGCAATATCCCAAGGGATATGATCTTCTCTAATCTGGTTATGTATCAGATTTTTTTAATGGTCAAGAAGATTATGCAACTTATCTTCCAATTTATCTTCTAGTTGATAGTGCTCATGATTTAACAGCCATGAGTCTTATAAAGCAAAAGAAGGTATTTTTTTTAATTAGAAGAATTACTCTTCAGACACCATAAGGAGGGCTATTGAAGATGATATTTAATAATATGTGAAAAAAAATTATACTTCAGAAACATAGCAGCTTTGACCTAGATCTCTGTTTCATACAAGAGCCTGCTGGGGTTTTGTATACATTTTGAGCTTCTGAAAACACCTTGGAAATTAGAATTAGTAGCCAGATTTCAAACAAAAAAAAGACAATATTTCAAGCCAGGAAAGAAGGATAGATAGCTTTGGAGAATGATGAAGACAGTCAAAACACACATTTTTTCTACTTCCATATTTCCTCTTCCATGTTGCTAGTATGCCTTGGGTTTATTTATAAACTGAAAATGACCCTACTAACTTAAAGACCTTTTGCAGAATTATATGGACATGAAAATACAACAAATACACATCCAATACATGACATGCATACCCTATGCTTCTCTGTCACCCTTCTTACAGACAGGTTTATGTTTGGGGGGTTTGTTTGTTTGTTTTTGTGGTTGGGGTTTTTTTTTTCAGTGTTAATTGATGCTGAATTAATGTTATTTCTCAGTACAGCTACTGTGGTAGGACTACAGAGCTAGCTATTAATTCAATTAAAGTCATTTTATGCTCTTTTCCATTTTTTCCACTAACAAGTCCACTTGAAAGAGGGTACGATGGAAATGTCAAAAAGATTACAAAATTTGTTATAAATGTTTCTTACTATTCGTTAATGAAAACGATAAACAGTAACAAGTAGACTAAATCTGTGAAGCTGGATTATTTTATTCCAATACTGTGTGTCCTTCTCAAATACAATTTTCCRTGATTCATTTAAACATAGGTTTTTGTTGGCTTTTTTTCCAGACTTTATCATGCAGAGAAGATTTCAAACACCAATCTAGTGTTCATTATTAGTGACAGCCAACTGCTGTGCCGTTCCTGTGACCCAAAGCCACTGATGCAAGCAGAGAAGCCGGGTATCCTTTAAAAATCATGTTATTTAGTAGTGTGGATTGATTTTTGGCTATGGGATACTGGAATATATTTGGGGAGAAATGACCCAACCATGGTAGTTATCTACGTTATTACCATGGTTGCCACTGGAATACTTGAAGTATCAGGTATTTGTGGATGATATCACAAATCATGTGAAGGAACAGTCACTGGGGCAGAGAGCAAAGTTTTTATTTGTGAGAATTTAGACAGAAATGGGCTCACAGGAACTTAACAAAGTTTCAAAAAAGCAAATGCAAAGTCTTGGGCCCAGGACAGAATAATTGCACAGCTGGACAGGCTAGGGACAAAGTGACAGAAAGATTTGCATTAAAGTGTTGGAGGTTCATGGTGGGCAAGAAGTTGACCATGAGTTGGCACTGTGCCTTGCAGAAAAGTGGGCTGGTCACATCCTGGGCTATGATAGCAGGAGTGTAGTCAGCAGACAGGGAGAACTGATCCATCCCAACTCTTCAGCACTGGTGACACCACATCTGGAGTGCTGTGTGCTTCCCAGGACCATGCTGGCATACAGGAGGAACTCTAGTGAAGGGTCACCAAGGAGGTTGGCATCTGAGAGCGCAAGGAAGAAAAGTATGAGTGTCCTGGGTTTGTTCAACCTTTAGAAAAGACAAGGGTATGTCTGTCTAGAAAAATAACAAGAAAAGGCCAGGATAGGAGTGTTTGGTCATGAAAAGTTGTGATGCTGCACTGTTGGTTAGTTGATGAAGGCACTTTAGTGTGTGCTCACTGTCATAAATGAGCTTGCTTCTTGTGGTAACTGCATCAGCCATCAAAGGCTAGAGTTCATCAAGCTGCATAGAATTTCTTCAGAGCTGGCTGGAGGCAGAGGTGGCTTACATGCTAGGCAGAGTTCTTGCAACACAAGCACTGAATTTAAAAGCATGTGAAAGTCTCTTTTAATTTACAACCACCTTCATGCCAATCTCTCTGCTTTAGCCTGTTCACTGCAGTAGATACCTGTAGGTGATGGTGATGGAAATACATAAAGCCAGCACACACATTCTAGGTCAGGAGAAATTCACCTCGGACATTCTCTTCTACGTAGGCTTGAGGACAGCATGCCAGAAGTGGTAAATCAAACCATAATTTGGATTACTGTGACAGAACAGGGAAAACAATTAGTAATACCTCTGTCCTCATCAGGAAGTTAGTGGAGACAGCCTCTCCCACTCCTGAAAGAAAAGCAGATGGTGGTACAGATGACTGTGTTTCTTTGGCACAAGCAATGCATTCATTGCCACATTAACAAAACTGGAATTCCATCTACGCTTGGGCTGAAAAGGAAGTTACATTGGGGTGTCATCACAGAACTATGTAAACAGAGTCTGATATTCTAATTGGCTTCAGTCCATGACAGTTTGATTAACTGTTTCGACTGTCTGAATTTATAGACAGCGTTCACTATGGAAAATGACGCATGATGGATGTGAAAGGGCACATGACTTGCATTTCCCTGTGGAGCCCAAAACTACTAGAAAGCAGTAAATGACCTCAAATGGCAGTCAGAACAGCTGGGTGGGCTTATATTGACTAAAGGAACTATTTTATTTTTATTCAACTATGCAGTGCTAAGCTATTCCCTCTTTTCTGTAACTAAGGTACATAGTGAAATGCAGATGTAGCATAACATCACCCAGGCAGACAAAATGACCTTTGGGTGCTATTTAGATGATTATTATTACACTTTGCTTCCTTTTGGCTGGTACAGATTTGCTTATGCACAGTCTCTTAGAATATTTTCATGTTTCAATTTCCCTTTCAGTTGAGCCACAGCAGAGAAAAGGTAAGATTAGTCTGACAACATCTGAATGAAGGCAGATGCAGACCTGTAGAAATAAATTCCCCATCATCTTGCCTTCTCTTCCCTTTGGCCTCTCCATTTGTTGCACTGAAGCTTCTGTACTACTCCATGGTAGTGCATGAACAGGATTGCTTCAGGTGTAAATTAGAGCTACTAAGATAAGTTCTGGCACTAGATTCTATTAATAGTTTTAATATGTGAACTACCTGGAGCGGAATAAAAAAAGCTTAACATATTGAATGGTAATATAAGCAGGTTTCACCAGAAGGCTGTTTTGCAGTTTGCCATATCCCTGCCTTTCAAGTCTGCTGCATTGACTTGTGCCCCTCATTAGCCAGTGGCACATCTGAAGTGTGGTGTGAAGGACACTTTTAACACCAGCAATTACAGATTTTAGAGATGTGAGCTAAAGCAGTGCTTCATATATTCAGTTAGCTAATTAATAGCATGTCACTGCTCCCCTTTCTCTCCTGCTGTTCTGCTGGTAGTGTGGACAGCATTTTCTCTGTCTCGAAATGCTAATGGATCTCAGTACTTCTCCTGTCATTTACTAAAGCCTACAGTTGCGTGATCTTTTCTATATTAGGGGTAATATAAATGTACCCATAATAGAACCAATGGTTTTTATAGGCTTTCACTGCTATCTTCAGCCTCTATATGACATTACTTTTCTAAACAAGTTTTCTTACTTTTACTGTGTATCATCATCATAGCGGAGTAACTCGGTAACATGGACTATAACTAATCAGCACCATTGAAAGTTTACTGCTTTA
Source organism: Mixornis gularis (assembly GCA_003546035.1). Taxonomy (NCBI): domain Eukaryota; kingdom Metazoa; phylum Chordata; class Aves; order Passeriformes; family Timaliidae; genus Mixornis; species Mixornis gularis. The sequence continues at coordinate 510,793 of QVAJ01000349.1, forward strand.
TGAAATATTTTTTGAAATATTTATGCAATGATAAAAAAAAAAAAGCAATACAGAGAAGGTTGAAGGAACTCAGCTTTTATTTTATTTCTGTTTTTGCTTCTGAAAATATTCCAAAAAGTTGTGCAGGATGTTTATTTTCTTGATTATAGCAGTGTAAAAAAAAAGCAATTTCATTTTTATTTATCTAAATGGTTGGGTTGGTTTTCTTTAATTTAAACAAGGAACTGTGAATAGTGATRTTTATTTCAGCACTATCTGAATTAGCATAAATCTTCTCTTCTGCCATGAAAATAAAAACAGAATGTTGATCCTGCTCATGTACAATGCATGAAAAACTGTGATACTCCTTAACCAGAGAAACAGATGAAGGCCCAAATCCATGTGAAATGGTCAAGCAACCTAGGTACAGAAAGGGTCCTGAAATCTGTTTTGATGAAGCCAAACAGGTAAAATTGAATTTGTAAAACTTTAAGACTATCTTTATAAACAATTGTAGAGCAGCTTTAGATGATCAGTGAAAACTGTTTAAATGTACCTTGGTGCCTGGTAACCTTTTTATCACTAAACATACTGTTCATTCTAGACCATAGCCACTTTATTTCAATTAACATAAACTTAACAGCTGCTTTCTTGTCTGCCTTTCCTATAATCATTGCACTTTCACACATGATTCCCCCTAAAATATCATCAGTGAGCATAAAATTGTTAGTCACTGTATGGTGCTGCGAAATTCAGTTCTTCAATGGCTTGCACAAGTATATGATAATCTCAGTTTAGAAGTAGAATTTTTATAATAATGTTTCCAAATATTATTTAAAGTATTGCTAAATTATTAAAAATGTTATATGTGGTTTAAGATGCTTTTAATTCTACAAACTGTACTGCCCTTAGGTCATGTTCTTAGCAGGTTTAAAAGTGCATTGCATTACTGAAATCACCAAAACTCTGCTGTCTGGTACTTCCGTGTTGAATGCATTCGTTTTGAAAGAGAAAAATTATAACTGTGCCACATATCCAAATTATTTTTAGTATTCTTTCTATGTTACCTTTCAAAGATACTAAAGAGGTTATGCTGAATTCGAGTTGTTCAGAGTAAACTTCAAGACAAAAAGTGTTGAACAAGGAAGTGTCTGGCATTAGATACAATAAATACTTTTAAAATGCATTTTTAATGCCTCATGCAATTTCTGCAATTTCTGCAGTGGAAAGATGGTCCCAAACCAGTGCACTTAGTTGGCTGTAACTGCTGTATACCAAAATTTGTTCCAGTATGTTCTCTGCTTTTCTTGTAATGAGGCAAGTTACTGAGATGTCAGTAGTATTTAAAAAGTTTAGAGAATTGGTATTCAATGCATTTTTCTAGTAACCAAATTTTATTTTAAAAAAGGAAGTTTTCTTAGTGGCCAAAAAAGATTAAGTAAAATTGAAAACCCATCCAAAATCTATCCAGCCATTGTAAATGATCCAAACCATCCCAATATGATTGTGTGTGAAAGTACAACTCCTGCTCACTAGCTTGATGTGCTGATCAGTGTGTAAGTCATGTCTTTTGTAACAGTGGATTGTTTTGATTAAGTTTATTTGCAAAATTTGCTGTGAATCTCTTGCTCTTGGGTGGATGCTTTCACATTAACTCTGCTAACTGCCAGCAATCTGCATGATATCTCATCTTGTATGTCTTTTTTTCTGTGTTTTCTTTCCTTTCCTCTACTTGCTACTTTGCCCGTTATTAATAGGATCAGCCTATATGCACAACGAGTCGTGCCTCTGCCATGACGTCCGCTCCTATCTTCATTTTTCTGCAAGTTTTCATGTGGTGTGGATGGTCAGTTACTTTCTCTAATTTTTTGTTTTGTTCTTGGCTTAAAAAATTAGCAGACTTTTTTACTTACTGAGCGTACAACAGAAAAGAGAATGAAGCGAGTCCTAAAAGCAACAATCTGGAGTAAATTACTGTTGCAATATTAAGGGAAATTAAATATGAAAAAAAACTGTCTGTAGCCTTATAAATCACAATTATTAAACACGAGGGCCTCTCCCGCAGAACATACAAAGGCAAGGGAACCTGTTGGGTTTATATGGTTGGCTCTTTGAGATTGCACATGTACCAGCTGAGTCCGCATCCTTCACTTCTAAGCGTTTTTTCCTTGTCCTTGTTAAAATGAACAGAAGGAGATTCTTTTTTTTCAGAAACAAATAAAGATACAAATAGAAGAGACATCATACCTGTGAAAGTAAAGCTTTACTTAGGGGTGGCAAGGATGGGTGTTATGTGTGAGTGTTGCTATTGAAAAGATTTTTCACTGCATTCAAATGAACACAACAGTTAATGATGGAAGATAACGGCATTCAACAATTTGATTAAAGTAGGAATTCAGTAAAATATATATTTTTTTTTACTTCTTAATTTTTGGTGACCTAAACATAYTAATTGCCTAATTACAGCAGAAAGTGAGGTTTTTCTCCTATTTAACTACATAAGTTCCTGTAAGACCAAGAGCGAACTCGGGGGTTTACAACGAAAGCCTTGGCAATTAGACTGTGTTGCATTTGGTGGTGTGGRACTGTGTCATGAGTTACTATGTGACGTCTGCAAGAGAACTGCTGAGCTAAAGAGCAAAAAAAAGTGTGACTGAAGGGGGTTCTGATCAACATTGTTCTGAAAACCACTAGAGGGAGATGCTCACATGTCTATCAAAGTAAAGCAAACTGGCAGGACTGAAAGCTTACAAGGCATTTTTCAGTTACTGTAATGAAATATTGAAAACTAATGAAATGTTGAAAATTGAAATTTAGAACAGTCATTTTCACAGTAATTTATATTCTCTCTATACTTAAGGGAAGGTTCAGTTTATATCTCTTGAACATAACAGAAAAAAAAAAAATCTTAAAATTCTGTTTAACAGTTTATTATTTAAGTAATTTTTGAAGTTCCTTATTCTGTGTTTAAATGATATAGTTTCTTGCAAACCTAGGAACTTTCACAGCCATGGCAGAAGGTTGTAGGGAAAGGTGAAAGGCCTTTCTTTAAGCCAGTAGTATTTCACATTAAAATCTAGATTAGCATCTCATGTTCCTGCTCATGCAATTTGCTCTGCACATAGCTTTCTTTAATTAAAAAAACTACTGTCCAATGTACATAAAACAGCAGAGACTCACCTTGAGCTGAATTCTTTATGCCCAAAATGAGCTTTCTACTTAAAGCGGGAAACACACAGAATATAATTTTAGCTGATAAGCTTTTGGCAGCAGAAAGTTATAAAGGTAATTTTGTTCATCCATCTTGTTTTTAATAACTTTGTGATTTGGAAATGTGTTCTCTCTGGACATTAATCTGTATAGTTATATTAAATCACTGAAGCCAACACCGATACAATCCAGCTGATCAGGTTCACTGACCTGAGGGGTTTTTTACTTTTCATCAAGGATAACAAAGTAGTCATTATCACTGCTTCAAATGGCTTCTCTTACTTTGTTCATGCACACTGGGTTTTTTTGCCATGCCTGAGAATAAAGAAAAGAACTGTACAGGTTTTTAGCCCCCACTGGGAATGTCTGACTTCCATCAGGTATGGAAGGTACTTCCAGGTATGTCAGTGGGAGCTTTGAGGGTGGTTAGCAGTCCAGGCACCTGGATACACCTTGATGGAACTGCCTGTGTGCCCAGTCTGTGCAAGGGTAGCTGAACACCTTTGACAGCTTTGTCTGGTGGTCCAGACAATGGAGGATAATCCAAAATTTATGCATGATCATGCATTGAAACTGGAAATTACCCTTGAGTAAGAGCAAAGGTGTTCTCTATATAATATGAAACATTTAAAATACATGCTTATAAAAGGTATAACTTTGAGGTAATCAATTGATATCAAAGGCCAGATCAGAAGCTCTTTGGGCAGATGTTTTACCCTTTTATAAGTCAGAGTAGCACAGTGGGTTCTGATKAATCATTTAAAAACAAAGTTTTTGTACGTTAAATAGTTATAGTGCACTTCTAAAGGAGTAACAAGTATKTTTACAGCCTTAGTGTATATGTGTATATATGCATTTATAGTTCCAAGTATATTTTTTAAACTTTCGAATGGCAGTGTCTTCAAGGAAATGCTGATATATAGCAATGAATATGTGGTTTTGATACTTAAAAATKAAGGTATGGTTTTATAAAAGCATTCATTTCCATTCTGAAAGTGCTGAACAACTTTCATAGCATGTGATGCTGTAAAACAGCCTTATCTAGAGTTGTCATCGGAAGGCATGACATGAAGGAGATGGCATTTGGATTTGACACTTCTCTACCTCRAGCATGCAAGGAAATTTGATGTGATTAATGCAAGAAATTTCTCATACACTTCTGGTGAAATAAAAGTAGCTTACAACAATTCTTTCCAATTTCTTTTACAATCCTCTCTCTCTTCAAAGAGAATTAATATRCAGGCATAATTTTGAAGACAACAAAGAGAGGACATCCCCAGTGATCTGTTATTCAGGATTTGTGTGATTAATGTCATGGACTGGAAAATTTCAGTGAAACTGCTTAAAAATAGTTCCGTGTCTAATTGCACTAGAAGAGGTAAAGATAAGATAATGTAAAGAGAAGATAAAATGATGTTGTATATCTTTGTTATAAGATACTTTAGAAGAAATCTCAAAAATAACATTAACATGAAACAGTTGAAAAGTTTTCTTAAAGTTCAAGAAGAGGGGAAGTGTTTTCAAAAAAGGTATTTTGAAGACCATACAAAACTGACATTTTTCTCAATCTGATTTTAAACTGGGAATGGAATCCCACTTATTTCTAGGGGACTGTTGATTGTTTTGATTCATGTAAATAAAAACATAATCAGATTTTCTCCTCTTTTTTATTTCATATTTTTACATTTTCTGTAGTTTTGACAACAGTTAAAGCGCAAAAGAAAATTACAGTGTGAAATTCTGTGGGAAAAAAAATCATTTAGGTAGGATTTACTGTACCTTTTTTGCCACTACTATTTTTGTCTTAGCTTAGGACACGAAAGAATTAACTGATTCCAGAGAAAATATTTAGAAATTGTTCTTGGCAGAACAGCTAGTTTACCACTGAAAATTGGTCTACAAACCTCAGAAATGTAATGTGGCTTTGATCAATATGAGGTTGAAATCTCACTAACCTTGAAATATGTGTGTAAACCTTGTATACTTTTGTGTAGTGCAGTTTAATGCTGYCGTTCATGGTAAGACGATGCTTCTCCTGCATGAGGCTTCCAAGAAATTCTCTACTGTTGTGAATTGTGAATCCTTTAAAAACTTCTCTGTGTAGTCTTAGGGAGAGGGGAAAAGATACTAAAATACTTCTTTTCCACCAAAAGGACTATTACATTGTATGACTGATGGCTGTAAGAGCAGTTGAGAAATTGTAGTGTAGTTAAAAAAACCTCATAGAGCAAATAGAAATGGGCAACAGAATGGAGGGTGTTTTCAAGTACATGTGCTGGTAGGATTAATTTATCAACATAATTTGCAATATTTGGTCTAATGCAAGAYGACATAAGCTGAGTCCTGTATAATTCTATATGTGGAGGCCTACTTGCTTTGTATCCGTACTGGATGCCATTTTCACTACAGAGGTATTTTCCCTTCGTGTTAAGCACAATTTTGTTTTAGACCTTCAGTTTACTACGTATATTCTCCAGACATCTCCCGTCTGTTGGAAATTTTAAATCTCCTCCTCTGCTTTCAACTTTCTTCAAAGATGACTCTTCTAAGTAATTTCAGTGATAAGAATAATAAATACCAAGAGGTAACACCAAGTGCCATTCACTGAATTCATGTGAGAGGAAACCTTTACTGATAATTCTGGTTTTAATTGTAGTCACTGTGAGGAAGAAGCAACAGGGTTATTTTTAAGTGCTTTAAATAGAAATTAAGCTGCATGACAAGACACAATGCAGATGCAAATAGTGAGAGCCAAACTAAATAAACCAGAATGTTCAGTGCATCTTGAAATCTTAGCATACTAGTCCAAATCTGGTGCAGCAGAGTTCACTTAGGACTTCTTGTTGACCAGAAACCTTAGGAATTTTGAACTTGTAGAGTGCAATCAACCAAAAAGAAACAAAAAGCAAACCAAACTGAAACAGCAAAAACAATAAAACCAAACAAAACCAAAAGCCTAAGCCAAAACTATAAAACTAAATTATAAAGCTAACACATGACAGAGATGTGTCTGGAAAAAGCTACTGTTAATAAAGAATGGCAGCCAACATGAGATATTTGCTTCAGGATTAGGACAAAATGAATTTTTGTTTCTTTCTAAGGTAATTGAATGCTGATTTCTGGGGATTTTTTTGGGCTTGGGATTTTTGGGGKTTTTTTACATMCARTTTTCTAAAGGAGACTCTTGGTGAATGCTGTAATTCCTGATAATGTACTGGGTCTACTTTGGCTGCTTTATCTGATTTTCCATATTTTTGACAAACTGTTTTGGAAACCTACCAGCTTTAAAGAATGCATTGTGTGCAGAATAAATAACATTAAAATTCTCACCCATTAAAGCTGGTATAAAGAAGCCATTGAAGGCCTTTGCTATGCCCTGTAATTTCCACATTCTGTCTTTACACCTCTATTATGAAGGAGTTGCCCTAACATCATATTTGGCTTTGTGCTTTTGATTTAGTAAAAGATTTGTATTAACATTTCACTGTAATCTTCAGGAAGGTTATAAAAAATACTTTATTAGCCCCCCTGTATTTCTTGTTTATATCTTATCTGCCATTTTTATGTACTTTCTTGTTCTTGCCCATTTGAGTAAAACACTACTCAGTGTCCTGCACTGCTATTCTTACAAAGCTGGAAAGTTTTGCTTAAGGAAAGCAAAATTTGCTTAAGGAAATTTGCTAATAAATTAAAAATTGTTTAATAACTCTTTTTTATTTATCCTGATTGCACTTTTTATAGACACCCCCCCCCACACACACACACCCACCAGCCTTTTCTGGGGTATATTAGGTATTAATTGCATATGCCTCACTGGCATGTCAGTCTGATCCAGGAGCTTTTCCCTGCCTGTTGGCTTTCCTCTGCTTTCTGTTTCTGTTATATACATTTTTTATTGTTATTATTATTTCTGTGCCAGCAGCCAGTCTCTGTTACTGTTCAGATTCAGTTATCTGTCCTTATCTTCCCACATATTACTCCTGTTCAAGAAGTTTCCCCAGTTGCTAATAATATACCTAAATTCCTTTCCACCTACACTGTTTTCTTGCCCTGAGAGSCTTGGAATCTTTCAGAAAATGGAAAGTGTCTTTTTATACCATGGGTACAGAATTACAGTGAAAACAAGAGAAAGACCAAATATTTTCAGCCTTCAGAGCTACCCATGAATCTCAGATTTGTCACACAAAGAGGTGAGGGGAAAATTTTCCTGGTGTTTTAGGTACTAATCAGAGTTTGTATCAGTCTTGAGAAACAAGGTCTAAGGTGTTACAGGCTCCAGAACAGATATCAAATGTATTTCAGCCAGACTAATGAATAGGTCCATCACGTGAAAGATATTAAGCATTATAAGCAAAGTGGGACCAAAGAACAACAATTAATGGTGGAGAAGAATGAGGAAAAATGGTGTGATTGCTGTGTGGAATAAGGAATAGCTACTGGTGCATGACAGASCAGTGCAGCTCAGAGGGAGCTTCAGACTGCATGCACAAGTAGAGCAAYGGAAAATTTCCTTCTGATACTTGAATAAGGCACCAGAGGTAGACAAAGGATTTTCATTCTCTTTGATCATATCTTCACCTGCAGACCATATTCATTCTATTGTTTGATCATTTGATGACATACATATTCTGGTATTTGTTTCCTAATCTTGCAAAGTTTTCTGTTCTTCTATCTTTTCTCACAATAAACTCACACTCAGAATCTTAAAATCAATGTAATTTTTAAGGAATATAGATGGTGTTTACTGGGGCCCCCAGGTATATTCCATAGCACTTCTTGATTGATGCTGTAAGTATCCCATCTAGTTCATAAGTGTGTGCTATAAACCTTGCAAGTATTTAATCCTCCCATGTTTATAGTTAAAGTAATAATGCCACTCTGTATCAAAAATCAGAGGAACTTCCAGGAATTGTTTTACTGGTATTTTAGCAAAATAACATATATAAGACCAAAAAGGATGCCTCAACGATAGTTTAAAAAGTTGAAAACTAAGCTGTAGATTACTTCTCAAGCAGCATGACTGTGATTAATATTAAATGATTTCTTCTCTTCTTGTCGACAGGAAGATTCAGCTGACTGCGGTGGGGCCTCTGGCCTGAGTCCATCACTGTGGTCTATGGTAGCAACTCAGCTGGTCCTGCTTTGGCTGTTACCTGGCAGCAGACACTGCCAGTTATGACCTTGCTAAACCAAAACCCGCATAACTTAATCCAGACCTGGCCAAAACGATAGCCTCAGTTTCATTTTGGGAAGGGTCAGCTACTGGGAGAGCGGCGGCGGAGCGGCAGCGCCCGTGTCCGGTTGTCGCGCGTTGTGCGTTCCCCGCGGCGCCGCGACCGCCTGCATGTCGGAGTGTGGGACCCCTCACCGTGTGTGAATGCTGCATCATCCACGCCACCCTCACACATCTCTGTACGTGCCCCGCTGGGGAAACCCAAAACCTTCTGTCCATTCGTTCGTTTGTTGTTGTAATCTTGATGACTTCATGTAAAAGGGCTCCCCTAACAATAGGTTATGTATATGATTTTCAATTCTTTTAAGCTTTGGATATCTTGAAGATTTATATTCTTTTACATGAACAGTTGTTTTAAAAACCAAAAAGAAAACAAAAAGGAAAGTATTCTCCCCGATACACATTACTAGCACCATGATGGCTGCCTTTAACATCAGTTTTGTCCAAACTAGTTGAGTAAAATGAAAATATTGGCCTGGTCTTCACCAGATGTTCAGCATGATTGGRATGTTTTATGATGAGTAGTAATTCTTCCAAAGTGAATCATGAAGCCAACTAAGCTTTGGTAGGTTGATATTGTATGTAGAAAGGAAGAAAAGGAGAAAACTATTGTGTTTCAAAATACAAAGGTACTGGAGAGTGTAACAAAAAGTGATTTTCATCTTAAACTTGGTGTCATCTTCTGTCAGAAAAAAATGCTAATTTCAATGTAATACACACCTCCTTTTCACAATGCAGTTACATATAAAGCTAGTAGAAATTCATCGAAGGCTGAAACAAAAATGCTTGTGAATWAAAAATGTCTTTGTGATATTTGAACGTTGGTTTCCAGGGGTATTTTGCATGATGATGATGCTATGTTATTGTTTTTCAGTTTGTTTTCTTTGATGGTAGAGTATAGTTCATTGAAGAGATAACAGAGTGATTCTTGTATTGTGTGAGAAATTGAACATTGAAATGTATTGCAATCAAATCATATTAAATTATATTATGAAACAGAGCTCTGAATATACTGTGCAATGAAAAAGCTGAGAAAATAGGGTAAGTATAGCTATTGTAACAAAAGGGTTGAGGTGGATTTTTTACAGAATAGTGATCTCACATGAAAATCTGTGTACAGATATTTTAAGAATATAAAAATCAGATTTAACACATTTATTTTTGGAAGTATATGTTCTCTAAGGTTCAYATCAGGTTCCCCCATTGTTTTCTTCATATAAACCCACCCAAAATATTAAAACTTATGCTGTTGCTATTTATTATTGAAAATAGCATATCTAACAGCAAAATGACCTGGTTGCTGCGATTAAAAAATATATAAACAAATGGGGAGCCTTGAATCTATATGTATGCACATTGATACTTGATTGTGAATAATAACTCTAGAAGTTGTTTTTATACAACCTCATTGGTGATACAGGTTGGTGCAGTAAATTACAATATTACAGTGTAGCATAGTGTTGATGCAAAATATGATTTGCGCTTTTTTTTCTAGTTTTCAGAACTAAACAGTATTGCAAGACAGCTAAACCAATGAATGTGCAACTCTGCTGGTATTGTACAGTTCTGCTAACAACTGCAATATGCAAATATTAATATGGCACAATACACTAGCTCTTTAAAAAATAAAAAAAATGCAAATCATCGGTATGTATATGCTGGCAATCGATTGATATAATTTTGATCATGCCAAAAGCTTAAAAAATGATTGGGCATGCATTAATATCCTATGAAAACTGAAGAAGCTACTCAAAGCCATGGCATGGCTTGAACGATCAGATGTCTACTGTAGTTGTACTCATGGCTGGTTCATTGTTTTTCATGTACCTTGGCTCCAGCTACGTATTTTCTCATGTTTGGGAATACAGTGAGTGAAAAATTAAATCCTGACCTGTTGTTCGGTGATAAAATCTATAAAATCTAGATTTTTTAAAAAAATAAACCTAGCAATGTCATGGGGTTAAAAGTACAATTAACTGTTTTGGATGACTTCAGGTCCTCCTCAGGGAAGGTGAGCTAATGTTGATAGTAAGGGTGAAGATAAACTTGGAGCTCCTCCTTCCAGCCATAGTGCTGCAGTTCTGTTCACCCTAACACCAATTACCACCTGATAAAAAAATTGGTTTGGGTGTTTCTAATGCCAAGACTGCATACAGTATTTTTCCCTAATGTGGTCAATTGACGTTTTCTGGGAGGAGCAAGTTTTCTAGGATTAGGCCAATAATTACTGCACTCACTGCTTTTACTCTGAGGTTACTTTAAATACTCGGTTTGCGTTGTGCTCTTTTGATTTCATGTTAGTATATTAAGTTCTCTATAGTTTTCACTTAGCTTCCCAAAAGAAACCCTTCATGGACAAGTTGCACTGTTTACAACACTTTGCTTATGCTGGTAGGCCATATTCAGAGTTTCTTAATAAGCATTTGATTAGAGTTTGTAGGAAGAAAGAAAGATGGCACAAATTCATGCTGCCACAGGAAACATCTGTGGCTTTTGCTCTCATGCCACTTCCCTTGGAGTGCTCAAATGCAAAAGGAGGGAGAAGCCCATGCCATGCAGACACATAGCCCTCCTGGGTTATCCTAAGAGGGAAATGTCCTTTGCTCTTCTCCTTTGCCCCTCTATATGACCTGAAGAAATGTGTTTCTATATAAACATTTAGCCTTCCAGCTAACATTATAACATTCTCTGTAAACATTTAGCCAACATGATACACATCTTATTAATACTTTAGAAAGTAGTGAGTATTTAAAATATTTTGAAATTATATATTAGAATATATCCAAGTCACGGTCAAGACTTTTTTTTTTAAATACCCCAATATSTGAAAAATGCAGAACATAGAGCAAAAATGCAATCTGAACTTTAGCTATCTCAAAATCTGAATACCAGTCTGAAAGAAATAACCTACATGAATAAATACAAAATCTCATGCAGAAGAGTATCCTTACTCTCACAGTTCATCGTAGTCATCTTTTCTTGTCTTGGAAAGAAGCTTGATCCTAAAATTTAAATTAAGATATTTTTAAATACGATATACTGTAAAAGTTGTTGGTTTTAAAGTCAGATAAAAGGCTCTGTCAATGGTTGCTCAAATCCTCTAAATAGCCCAAAGGGAAGTGTTGGAATTGGTTCAGTTCACACAGAGTCATGCAGTGTATTGTACATCTGACAAGTAACCATCACTAAAGTTGTTACAGCATGGTACTGTGCAAAACATGATCTGAKGATTTAACATGAAAGGTTTCTTTCAATTTTTTTCTTTTACACAACCAGCATTACTGCCAAAACACTGACTGTGGTCCATATTTGTAACAGGTTTTTAACATGACATAGCAGGTCTGATTGACAAGATTTTTAGGTCCTGTACCTTTAAGACTTTAGTATGATTTTTTTCATGTTTCTAATGCTTGAGGCTTTACTGCTTAACTTGACAAAAACAACAGTGTTGCTGCCATTTGTAAGTTTTCCTACAATATTCCTTTTATTAACTTAAAACCTGGCCTTACTGGTTTCAAATAGGAAGTATCCCTTTAAGTGACCTTTGCAACCCAAGTGTTACTTGCTGTGGTTGAGAGCTTTTTGCTGTCACTGAAGAGACGTTAAGACCTTTTTTCCCATTAACACATAACAAACATGCTTARTATGACTTAATTCCAAAACACAACCTCAGTACCACTGATCCAAAAATTCAGATGCTATCACAACTGTTATTAAGAACTATATGAATGCCAGAAGGCACTGCAATGCACTCGGGTGTTTTTGGAATGTCAACCTAAGGTGAAATCTTAATAACTCCTTTCTTAGGATAAATTTTACCCTAACTTCATCAGACATCCAAGCCTTTAACAAAGGCCAGATTTATTATTATTTTGCTCATACCACAATGTTAATATTGTTAATACTCATTGTACACTATTGTAAAAAGATTAAAACAAAGCATCTGAAAACAATTGAAGACTTTTGAAAAGTTAGCCTCACCCTCTTCCCAGCTACTTGCATCCGTCCTGTTTATGGTTTAAAAGAAAAACATCATCTTGAAGAAATATTTCACTGAGGCTAAAGGGATACTGTCTTGTTCAGATGCCATGAAATTGCGATTGTGATCTGACAAAGCTGTCTTCTCTTCTTGTGTTGTATGGAATGTCTGGATCATGCTTTCTGGGATATTTTTATTGAAATGCTCAGTGTGCGTTTCTGCAAAAAAAGACTTGGTTGCTCTTAGCAGGCAAGCAGGTCTTTCTCCCTTTTCTTGTGTTCTCTTGACACTTTTGTGGAACTTGACAAGCCTGGAAAAAAAAAWTTTTTGTAAAAATTTGTACAATAATGTTATAAAAATTTATAATCCTAGAACTGTTGTGTTAATTATTGTGCAAAAACAGTATATTCAGAATAAAAGTTTATCATTTAAAATCAACAGCTATTTTATTGTTCATTCTGTGTAATAAAAACATGCAAATAAGAGCCTATATTATTTGCTATMTAATGCTTCTGAGTTTCGTATACCTAAGTGTCTGAAGAGAGTGAAGACAGTGACTTAACACAGACAAGTTTTCATGGAGTTGAGAGAAGGATGCACAGCAACCTTCATTTCTGCTTCATTTGTGACTGAAAATTAAAAAAAAAAAAAAAAAAAAAAAAAAAAAAAAAAAAAGTTGAAATAAATATAACCAATGAAAACTGAGGGTCTGTAAAGCACTCAGTAAAATAAGAGTCTGAGACAGCTGAAGTATCCCTGTTGTCCTGAAACAATTGCTTTTGGAAGGGTTGCCATTTGCTAACTTGTAAACACTGATGAAGTCCAAGAATTCATTCACATGGAGAAGCAGAATAAAATCAGATGCCCCAGATGGGTCCTGCCCAAGTTGTTGTCCCCAACTCTGACCAAAACTGAGTCATGATTCAGTCAGCTTCTGTACTGCTGCTGTTCTTAGCTAAGCACTATAATTAGATTGAATGTATGTACCTTAAGAAACAGACTTGAGGTGCTCAGGAGGTGCTTTGCTGGGTTTCAGACTTCCTGCAGGGGCCCTGGCAATTCTGTCAGAAGTGCAGGGCAGAAAGCTGAAAGTAACAACTGCTTTAGAAGCCTGATTTTAATCCTTGACTGTGAACGTGTCACAGCCCAGAGAGAATGGCAGTTGTAAAATTCTGATGGATTTACTGAATCCCTGAGGAGTAGATAAGAGAATAAGAAATCAAATGCAGATTCTAGTGCTGCAAAGTAATAGATCGCCCATGTGGAAATGCTACAAGGCAGTGCATGACACTGTGCATCAACATCCAGAGATTACCAGCCTCAACTAGATTAAACATTGCTTCCTAACTACATGATTATCCCCACATGCTGAACTCACTCTATCATGTTTTCTGTAGGCTGACTGCCATTGAGATGTAGAAATAAATAAATCCCCAAAATCCCTTTCTTGTACATGTTTGTACATGTTTAATTGCTGTATTACAATACACTAGGCATTAAATAAAGGCGAAGACACTCATGAACAACACAAGGTTTCCCCCCACACTTCTGGAACTAATAAGCATCTTTGACCTCATCAGTTTGATATGGGAAATGGCTGCACTGCAGCGAGATAGTCTATATTCRTCCCTTGTGCAAATCAAACCAGAATGCATTTGGCCTGTCAAACTGCATTATTTTGAGAGATGGCTTCACATTGTCCAATGCAGGTCTATTGCTGCTAACCATCTACGGAAATCAAGATGTTATATAACACAAATATTATAAAACGTCTTAATTGCCACATCTATTAATCCAGTTCTCTTTGTAATGCTTGACTGAAAAATATGCCCACAGTAAATGATACAAGATTTTCTCTGTCTGTTGCAAAAGACATTGAGAACAATGTCTCTCTTTCCAATGATCTCTTAGGAGCTTTTGTTCACAAAATGTATACGGGGGAAGAGGAAAGAAAAATGAGACTTTAAGAATGAGAATGATTTTGTCTAAATTCTAATTGTATTTCTTCTATTGCTTAAAAATATTTAATAATTTCTCTCTTTGTCAGATTGGGTATAAGACATTCCTTTTGAAACCTTGTTCAGAAACCCAGAYATCTTTTAGTGGAGTCCATTAGAAGTGGAGTCTTCCCTTTTAATAGAACATTCGCCCCTGTCTTCCTTTTGGGATTTTGAACCTTGTTTTTCCTCTGGATGTTGCAAATCTTTCCTTGACTAGACAATCAGGTGTACATCCCATAWTGTGTAGAAAAGGTTTTTGAACTCGGCAATAAGTGTTTCCTTTGGGGAAATGGTAAACATGTTTGTGATTTKTCTCACCTAGCTGTAGTTGTCAACTGCTCGTGAGTTACTGTACAGTGAACAAAGTCTAGGAGCTGGTTACACACACTTCAAAGCCCAGCCAGGCTTTAACCATCTGCCTTAATGTTTGGAAGATGGATTCTCTAAATCTTAAAAAGTCTTTTCTATTGCTATTTTAGTTGAATGCTTTTTCAAAGAGAGGAGTTCACATATTAAGTAAAATCTGCATCTTCTACTTCATCCATTACTTTTTTGTTTGGGATTTTTTAATGGGTTCTTAGTGTTGCTAGTTTCTGACAGCTGTTTTGAGAAGGAAATATGAAATATAGGATTTCAGTGGTATTCACTCTTCCTTTTCAAGAGTATCTTTCAATTATTTTTTCAGCTACTGAATTAGTTATTTCATAAACAAAATAAAACGTGTGCAGTTGGAAATGAAATCTTGCTCAGAATTTCCATTTTAACTTTTGTGGCTTTAACCAAGACTCTTCTTGTGACCTAGACTCTTGTGATCTCAGCCTCTGTTCTGTGGCTTGCTTATTAAAAAAATAAATGTTTTGAGCCTTGTAATACACACACTATGGAAATGTTAATTAACATGCTTCAACGCTGACTAACAGCACAATGTTTTGGTATGTGTGGTTAGCATGTATTATTCCTGTTGACTATTTTGAGAGTCCAAGTACTGTACATTATGATATGGGTTCATCAGTTTGCCATATAAGCACTGGGATCTTAAGGAATTAATTAATCCACAGGAATTAATTAGCCCTAAGAKAAAATTGCAGACATTGAGGGTTCCCTTTGCCTAAAAAGATACTGTAATGCCTAATATCAAGTGGATTGGAAATTAGGAAAATTCTCCTGTCCTGCTTGTTTGTAGTCTGCACAAAAGAAAAAAAGACTCCATATAATGGTAGAATTTGCTTTTGACATCTTTTGGAAATGTCAGTCTGGGAAATAATAGGCAGGGAAACTTTGAGAACCTGGGGCTAAATTGTGGCATTCACTAGGTGAGCACCAGATGTTTGTGTTTCCTGGGCTGGGCAGTGGAGATCCATGATATACAAACATGGAGTAGGGAGAACTATCCCAAGCCACTGGGGGTCTTATTGCAGTTTGCATACACAGCTTTCTGTTGAAATTGAGGCATGAGGGTGCTAGATCAGAGAAGAACCAAACAGTGGAAATATATTCATTCAAAACATTACTCTTCTGTTTTGCTGGATCAACCTATTCCTGGGATCAATGTCTGGGCTCAGTAAATTCCCCCTAAAGCAAGGCAGATGTGAAATCTAGGCTCATAGCTACCAGGGAGTGATACATCTACTTTAAAGGCCATTACTATGCAGACACAGTGGAAGAGATGCCAAACTCCAGGCTCTGAGAGGAGATTGTTTGGTGCCTGTGGTTGGAGCACAGCCTGAGCCAACACTGAATGCCTTCCAAGGAAGAGGGCAGACAGTAGTGGTGGTGAAGGGGATGTTACTCCTCTTTTGCATCATGTCCTTCCACATATAATACTTGTCTCAAAAGTGTAAAGTCTGATTCTAGTCTTTCTTTAGCCTGAGAATATCTATTCTCACAGAGGAGAGAGAATCTGAGCACTTACATTTAGAGGCTGCAGTGACATCTAGCCTACAGGTTGGATGGGTACCTTGAATGGTCTTGCCATTAGGCTGCTGAAGATATGACTGCAATAACAAGATGACTAATTGCCTTTAAAGATTTGTTTTCTGGTATTTTAATGGAATTTTATTACATTTTTTAGAAACTGTTATTATTTCATTATGGAATGAGAAGAAATCAAGCAATAGGTAGAGCTGGAAGATCTGGAGAGTTCTGGAAAGGTTAAATATCTGTAACTATGTGCAAGATATCACGGTTTTGTGTGTTTGGGGCCCCAAAGCTTGACTAAGTCACATTTTGGTTCATAAATATTGTGATTTGAGTTTCTGAAACTAGGCAGTGTTTCTAGGACATTTCTGAGAAGGGTATTTATGTCATTAATCACTTGAATTTTCTGATTGTTTATATTTATGTCCAGTTCTAATCTAACAAGTCATACAGAGTCAATCTTTAAAATCAATCCTTAATTTTCAGTGAATGGAAGGTCTCACCATCCACAAGGAAAGCAGCTGTGCTGAAATCTAAGCATTTAGGATTAGGAATAGGAAGTATTATTGACCCCAGATTTGGTTTTAGTAGACTATTTTATGGCTTGGAAAATGTGTTGCTCATTGATTCATSCAAAAATTTTCTAGCCACTTGTGGTGGTATCCAACTTTGCATAACCCTGTAGCTAGCATGGAAGAATAGTGGTGACAGATAGCTTGTATTGGACATTGCTTTAGCTCTTGGATCCTGGTACAGTTCATAAAGTTTCCTTTTCTTGAACCTGACTTGCTGCATGACCAGAACTGTGAAGGTAATATGGCCAAGAGGAAAGTAAATTGTAACTAGAACATCCTGCAGAGAGGGCACATCTGACATCACAGAAATCCCTCCTGCTCTCCCCAAGGTGCACCCACCAGGCTGAGGTGATTGCTGAGCAATGCCAGCACTGCCTGATAATTCTCTGGGCGTGTTGAGAAGAGTTTTGCACCCAAGTGGAACAAACTGGTGTATCTGTTTCCTTGTCTCCATTTATTAGCAGCAAGAAATTCATCAAGCTACATAATATTTGAGCTGTCAGTCACCTAAAATTTCACTGAGAAAAATTGTAAGTCAGACACAATAGCTTTCAAATACTTCTACACCTCTTGGGGAATGTAGGTGTTAAACTAAGATTTTGAGGTATTAAGGTTTTGGGGGAAGGTATACACACAGACATAAATATTTTTATGCCTTTTAGATGCTACCCATGGGCTTCTAGCTACCTGCCAGTGTGCTTTGCTTTCCAAGGTCAAAGAGCCCACTGTGCTTTATTCTGGCAGATGACATGAGTAAAACTGTGCTTTAAAGCAGCTTGCATGTAAGGCCCCCTTTGCAAAGCGTGAAGGAGAACCTGTAGTGTGATATTTGATCTTTTAGAATCTCTAGTTGAGTGAAATGCCTTAAATAGAAAATAGGCCTGTTCTGAATGAAAACCTACCCTGGGCACTSTTCAGATAGGCACCTTTATTGCTTCCAGAAGAACTTGTCTCATGTAAATGGATATTCTGTTACCAGAGGGCTCTTTTTTCTAATYGCTTTAATAGCCATTTAAAAATAACAGAATAGTGGGGAATGCTCTATTTTATAGCTGAGCTGTATTCACGCTGCTGTAACTAACCCTGGACTGCCTTCACCATATCTGAGGCTTTTGCCTGCAATTCAGTTGATTTACACAATCCAATGGATCCCAAAATCAAGTTCCAAAACTGTGTAGATGAGGATGACAGCAGTAACAGAGGAACTGTTCTGTTTGTTTGGGATTTTTTTTTCCCACTAAGCCTACCCACGCACCCAGAATACCCAGATTATAAATCCTTCAAAAGGTAGCAAAATTATGTATGATTGAACTGATTGCCATTGGAAGACACAATGTGTGTCATCGTTTCATATTAATATCTTTCTGCACTATATTTTGGTGGGGGTTTTTTTCCCAAAGTTTATGACATATGTGTAGTTAACCTGTATCAAAACAAAGCCCAGCTCTTCCATTTTGAAGTGCAACATGAAATGAGTTCTATACAGGRCTCATATAACTCATACAGCTATAGTTTTCTCTAATAGTTACAGAATATTTTCTTAAAATTCTTTTTATAGGGAATTTAATAGCTATAGCTTTATAGGTAATCAGACATAGCTTTAATTCTTGCTAAAATTATAGTCAGATTTGCTGAACCAAATAGCTACTTTAAAATCTGATCTAATCATAAAAACAAAGTGGTTCAATCAGTAGCATCTTGCTCTCTCTATATGTTTCAAGCTCTACAACTACCTGAAAGAAGGTTGTGCAAGGTGGGAATCAGTCTTTTCTATCCAGAGGCAAGGGAAAAAAGGAGGGGAAATGGCCTCAAGTTTCACCAAAAGGGGTTCAGATGGATTTTGGGAAAATTTTCTACATCAAAAGGRTTGTCARCCATTGGAACAGGCTGCCCAGAAAAGTGGTTGAGTCACTATCCCTGAAGGTATTTGAAAGACGTGTGGGAGTGGCAGCTGGGGCCATGGCTTAGTGGTGAGCATGAAGATGCTGGGTCAACAGTTGGGCTTGATGGTCTTAGAGGTCTTTCCCAACCTGAATACTCTATTATTCTGTACCAGGGAGATTGCATTAAAAATGTAGGTAGAGACTCAATTTCTTCTTCTAATGTTGCTCGTGATAGATGAACTGTCTACTTAAAACTTAAAGATCTGCTTGTCCAAATTTTAATACTGGTTGATTTGTASTGGTTTGTTTGTTTATTTGTTAGGTTCTTTAATGGTTTCATGGTTTTGTTTTGGGTTTGAGTTTTCCTGTTTTTTTTCTGACACTGTTGTGCATCATAATGCACCTAAGGAAGAGTTTGTATTTTTAAGACTGCCCAGAAGTTCCCTCTCAAGAGCAGAAACTTAAAGAGCAGATTGGAGGATTAACCACTTCTTAAAAGCAGACATACTTAATTAAGGATAGTTAYCATTCTTTGGGGGGAATCTTAACTGGGCTAGAGAAGATAGCTGCTCTTTACCTGGGCTAATGGCAGCAAGAGTCACTTAACAATACTAAGCCATGAGATGCCAGGGAAATGATACATCTGTGTGGGTGATCCACAGTGTGCAGTGCACAGGCAGGAACTCTTTGAGGTTCATGCTGATATCCAGTGAGGCTGGCATCCATCCATATGCTTCACTGCATCATTCAGGACAGTGACAATTGTTCTCTGTCACCTGCATGCYTGACTGATTTCTCCTCCTCCCTGGCCCGTGCAGGCTGCTCACAGATTCCATCCCCTGTGCCCAGCAGTGCTGCTTGCAGCACCCACAGGCACCTTTCAAACATTTCTGCACACAGAGAGTCACCCTCAGCCTCATCCTCTGAAGGCATTTCTTACCATTGGTCAGAAGAAAACCTGGCATATAAAATTCATAATTAAAGCCACAGATGATAAAATTTGAAAAGYATGTCTAGAGTGTCTGGATATAGTTTTGCATGGACCAGTGCAATCTTTGGCTGTGCCAGGCAATTGCCTTTTGGAAACATTGGGTGACCTGAAATTATTCTGTTTAGCTTTTGCTTATGTAAAAATGATCAAGCTCATGACAGCATCTGTTACTAACCCAAAGGTCATAGATGTCCAACTTGCATTTATATGAAATAGAACCAGATGCAGACTATAAAACGATCTGAATATTTTTTAAATGACTTCASTGATACTTTGTCTCATATTTTCTTACAATTCATGATTAATATTTTTAGAGGTGATTTATCTTTCATCTTGGGTTCCACTATTGTTGACTTAACCTCAAGAAAGCGTGATAGAGCTTGAGAAGGAAGATCACTTGCTGAATGTATTTTTAAAATATATTTCAATGAGTAAAACATGAATTAAAGTCTGTAGAGTTATAAATTATACATATTAAAAGARAATTKTGTGGSKTTTTTTTCTTTTTTTTTCTCACAAGCAGGGTAAACCTGAGGAATTTTTGTCCTTTTAATATACTGTTGTGGATGATAAAACTCTGCCAAACAGATTAACAACTTTTGACCCAACAGCTGGGATTGGTAGAGGTAGAATATATGTAGCAGGCTGTCTCTGTCCCCATTTTGTAYTACTAGTAGTATGTTATAACAATTGAAGGACAAAGTTCTCATCTTATTTTTGGTGGCAGAAATTCAAGAAATATTTGTCCTGAAAGAAAAATGGTATTTATGGAAAAGCTTTCTGAGGTTTCTAGTAAGGCTGTCTGGTTGTTCCAGCAAACAAAAGCTGCAGGCAATTATCTGAAAACCATAGAACTGAAGCTTCTGAATTAAATTTAGCACTTGTTTCACTGCATTGCTGAGGGCAACACTGCACATGCATGAAGCCAAGTATGTGTTTAAATACTTTCACTGAATAAAATTATTTAACAAAATTATGAATTGCTGTCTATAGTGTGAGTTTTGTTATGCTCCTTTTTGAAGCTACTTAGTGCTTGATATATGTCTGCTAATTTTGTCTTTACAACTTTTTTTAGTGTTGCATATATTTATTCTTAAAAAAAAAAAAAAGATTTTAAGAATGGTACCTTAAAATCTCAATAGTAATTTTCTTAATCCCCCCAAAAAAGTAATAAAAGGGGCAAAGTGTGTTGTCTACAAGAATTTGTGAAGTTATTTCAACAAATGGTAACATTTTCAATAAAAAATTATTTGAATCATTATTGCAGCACATCTCAGGACCTGTGTGACACTTGGTGACACATCAAACCTTCAGAAAGAAATGAAATAATGGCTAAAATTGTGATGAAATGTTGTGAGCTTTGTTCTTTGTAAAAGTTCCATATTTCAATTGCAATGATTTTAAAGAAAATACTCCAGTCATCTTCCTATCATTTTCCAAAGCAAGTTGTGTTTTATTTATAACATCTGAAGAAATAAATGTATGTTTGTTTGCATGAGGTACAGAGGTCTGATGTAATCCAAAAATGCAAGATGATAAAAAATAAATGAAATTAGAGTGCAGTGTAAGAAAGTCATGTTTGTGACTTGCTAGATAAAGGCTATGAAATAACTCTTCCATTTTGTTCCTTGATAATTTGTTTTTAGAAAGGGACTTATAAAACTGTACAGTAAAATTCTTCATTGTGAGAGTGGGGAGACTAGAATATGTTTCCCAGAGGTGTTTCCCATGAGGTGGGTGCCTCATCCCTGGAAGTGTTTGTTCTAAGCCAGATTGGGTGGGGCTCTGAGCACCTGATCCAGTGGAAGGTGAAAGGATGGATATGAGTGTGCCTTTTTAACAGCATCAGCAGACCTTCTTGGATTTGCTAACTGGTCCTGGTATCAGAGAGCTATTCCATGTCACACCCAGAAGAGTCTGCCTGACCCCCACCACCTTAACAGAGAAGATGGTTCTGTTGTGGAAATGTAAACTGCCACATTCCTAAATAAGAGATTTGTAAAAACCTCTGTTGAACCTGTAAACCTCTGTTGAACAGGATCCCTACAGAAAAGWACCAGGCACAATTGTTTGAATGACAGTTAATCAGCTGAAAACAACCCCCATATAATAAACTTGAAAACACAAATCTTTATTTGAACTTTTTTTGTCTATTGTCTATGCAGATTTGTAGGTCCAGTTATCTAGGTTAAATTCATTCTCACACTGAGTGCTGGTTCARTACTTTAGTCCAATAAAAACAAAGTGGGTTTGATTTATAAAGAAATTATCAGTTAAATTTGAGATTCTCTGTTATTCAGTAACTTCRTTTCTTAGCTTCGAAAGTCCATTTCCTTCTTATTTTTTCTATGAAAATAAAAGTTTTGGGGGTGGGAAGGGTCTTTTTTCTTTTTTTCTTTTTTCCYTTCATATGCACCTGCATATTTTACACTGTTTTTTAAACAGCTGTGTTTGGTAGTTTAAGTATTGCCTGTCACAAAAACAAATGCCCCAGTGATCACCAGATGTCACCGCTGTTCGGTGACTCATGAAGCTGCTCAGAACACTTTTTTAGCAAATAAATTAATATAATTCATARCTACAGGGCAGCATTTGCAATCTGTTTGAGGAAGGCAAATGTGGAGTAATGTAACACATACATGATTGTCTTCTTTATTGGTGTCTTTTTTTCTACTGAGGCCTGTGAAAATGGATTAATGATACATTTTTCTTACTCATATCCTTTCCCYAATACTCATTTTGCTGTCCATGCAAAATCCCATAAAGTGGAGAGAGACTTTKTTTAAAGTGCAAGCAAGACACCAAGACACAAATAGGAGACGGAAACAAGAATGTCATAACAATATATAAATAAATAATGAATATATGAGATCAGTATCTTGCATACTTAGGGCACGTGAACATCTCATGTGAGCTGTCCTGCTGACATCRGTGGAAAGCTCTCGTGATTTGTACAATTATCCAAACAAAAGTTCTTACATTAGTCACAGAAATGGCTTTAAAGTACATGATTTGCTTCTTTCTCTTTAAGCACTGCGTGTTCTTGCATAAAGTGACATTGAGGTCAGAGCATTCCCCCTTCTTAAAAGTTCATGCATGGAGATGATGATGATGATGATGATGATGATGATGATGATGATGATAATAATTTTTAAAATTAAACTTTCATTTTTTTATACACTTTTTAGATCATTGCTCTAAGTTCAGCATTTTATCATTCCTTTAGTAGTTATTCCTTGAAAATGCCAGAGCTTTGCTGATATTCTGTTTATGGTMAAATAAGAAAGAAGAGGGTTCATGGTCAACATGAGAACTTCGGTGAGTCTCCTCTCTTCTCACAGAACTTATCACAGACCAGGATGAACTCTGCTGCTCACTGTTTCCAATGCACACTCTAGAGAAGGACCATTCTTTCCTAAGAATTAAAAAAACCCAACCATTTAAAGACCCCAAAAAACCTTCCAAACTCCAATATGATGTTGTATTAAAGCCAGAAAGAACTGTGATRACAGCCAAGAATTGTCCAACTTCCACGGACATCTCTTCAGAAGGACAGTCACTGCTAATTTGTTACATGATGGTCCTGATAGTAGGAACCAACCTCTTGGGGAATGTGATACCTTCAYCTCCCTTGTCTTCCCAGCCGTGGCTGTAAATTCTGCCTGTCTTGTTAAGACTTTATTCCTGTTAGATTACGTAGGAAACTGTTGTGTAGGGTCAACTTTCATACTCCTTTCCAGTCATGTCTCGATAATCTCTCCTGTTGACAGAGAGAAAGAAAAAACAGTCACATGTATGCATGTATGTAATAAAACTATATTTATTATCCTTGCACTAYCTTAGTGCTTTTGAATGTGTTTTCAAAATAATTTTGTTTAATCTAAACTGTGCAGATTTGAAATTTTATTTTTCCTCTTCTTTTTTGAATGAGATCTTTATCTCCTTTCTGGTTTACATCTATGCTGACAGGTTTATGACATTGCTGCTATGTTTTCCCAACTATAACAGTGTAGACAACTGCTCCTAGCAGTGMAAAAGTACCTGTGTAGCACTTAGAAATGACAGGTGTGAGATTTGTGAATGGCTGAGTTATCAAGAGCCATTACCAAAAAAATGTCAATGTTTATTGGATGCTGCTTTGTCCATAATGTCAGTAACTTCTGCAGTTTCATAAAACCAACTTTTATCATTGCAGTTTGGGCTGGCGTGGCTGCTATGGAATGTATCTGCTTCATGCAGATCAGAAAGGAGGAAAATTCCCCAACAGGGTCACATCCTGTCTGTAACCAAAATGCCATCTGTGTCGAGCAGCAGAGGAGGTCCCATTCCTTCAGCATCCTCCTTATATAACCCAAGGCACTGCAGGGTTTCTGCAGGTCAGAAGCTTGTTTGTCTGGGCCTCACGACCACAAACATTTTGCTCTTTTAATTGTAGTGAATGGGAAGTAGGAGTTCAATGGCAAGACTAATTCAGGCAAAAGCTTGCACACCAAAACAAATAATTAAAAATTTTTAGATTAGAGGCAMATTTCCCTAAGCCATTATCGATGGCTCACCACAGGCTACAGCCTTGGCTGAAAGTACACTTCCAGTGGGACTGCAGGGATAAAGCTGTTTCACCAGGCATGTAACACCAGCCAAATTTCTAATGTGGGACAATTCTCTAGGTACTCTGTGAAGTTAGAATTAATTTAAAAATGAGGCTGGTAGATGGATCCAGCTGTAAATGCTAATTGCACAGCCCTGTGGATGTGGGGTACATTAGATACACTTCAACTCTGTACCTCAGAGCCTTGATCCYATTTCTAATTACAATCAGCCTAAGGGAAGAAACAAGAGAAACCTTATAAAAAAATGGGCCCAAACCAAACCATGTGAATATGCATGACCATGTTGCACAAGCACAGCCTGGGTAATGCAGGTGACTGACTGAAAAGTTTATAATACACTCTCTGGCCTTAAAATTTATGGGTCACATTCCCAGTTCATATTCACAACTCATCTGGGATAAAATGTATCTCTCTGAGAATTTGTTGGCATTTCTACATAGCTAATTACTGGGGTTTTTTGTATTTTCTCATATTTTGCATAGGAGTKTAGTTTCTTTCCCATTTCACACTCMATGCTGAGACAATGCACTCCCTGCCCACAGGCCTTGTCTACTTTCATCTGCAGGTGGGATGAAGGCAGCTCAGGGCTACTTTATTTTGGTGCTGGGAATATATACAGCAATTGTGAACGACACTTGCAGGACTCTCCCCAACAGCTCTGTTTGGGCCTGAGGCTGAAGTTAGAGTCTGGCTAAAAAGACAACAAGAGCTGAGAGATGATATTAAACTGTTATGGCACATACTAAGTCCATTCACCTCCCCCAGGTATTGTGAACAGAAAAGGTTAAGCAGGCAGGTCAGCTAAGTCGCTTCAGATGTGGATGGCAGGAATGAATACTTGCAGTGTGACACCCACGCTGATGAGTTGCTGGCTTCAAGCAAACTGCAGTGCAAGTTTATGAGAGATGTGAGCTGCTCTGAGCCTGGTACAGGCTGGGACTCCACATGAGCAGACCAGCCACATCCCAGAGTGAGTGCAGGCTCACATGCAAGGTTTTGTTGTTGCAAATCACTGACTTGGGTTGCCACGAGGCAGGATTTGGAAAGCAGCATCTCAGCAATTTAGCTTCTGGAGGGAGCACTCCTGGAAGAAAATGCAAGTCACAAAATTGTGCCTGGCATCTCCTTTGCCCCAAGTACTTCAGTCTCGATATAAAAGCCAAAAAGCCATTAATAAGTGACATCCACACTAATCCTCCAGCAATGTCAGCATGGTACCGGTATCAAGAGAAGAGGAGTCTGTCATTAAAAGTGGAAATATCCCTCATCCAAAACAGTGCCCTGGTGACTCTGAGAACTTGGTGTTTATGCCAGAGGGTATAAAAGGAAAGATGGATAGGGAAAGAAAAAAAAGTGTCTTGACAGTTTATCTGACAATGATCCAGTTAAAGAGGAAGACAGCCCCTCTCAGT
Source organism: Mixornis gularis (assembly GCA_003546035.1). Taxonomy (NCBI): domain Eukaryota; kingdom Metazoa; phylum Chordata; class Aves; order Passeriformes; family Timaliidae; genus Mixornis; species Mixornis gularis. The sequence goes on from QVAJ01000349.1 coordinate 536,582, forward strand.
ATAAATCTTTACAACTTTGTTGAAGTCTATGCTTGGCTGCACCAGCACTCATGACTCTTACTCATGATTATGATTTTGAAATAACAGCTCAGCAGTCCTTTGGCTTTCTCATTTCAGTATATCAGGCTGYAAAGGCATTGAAACTTCCCATAAGCTCTGGGAAAAAAAAAAAACAAAATCAGTTTTTAACATTAGGCCATTGGTTTTCTATTGGTTTTTCAAAAAACTGGTGTGCAGTTTTTTGACTGAGGAGAAGAAAGCTAAAAGGATAATTTGATTGCTTTACTGCATATTTTGAATTCAAATTGACTGTGGGCTTTTAAAATGCAAATTCAATAAACCAGTGCTTAGATAAACACACTTTAGTTTGCAGCTGCTTCTAATGTTAACCATTTATGCTGTAAATAGCATGAAGATGGGAAAGAAAAACTGGGTGGTGTTCAGCCATGACATATGGACAGAATTTTGGCTTCTGTTGTCTTGGAGAAACATCTTCAGTTAAAAAAAAAAATCAGGTATTCTACATCTTTGGCATAATTGAGGTACATAATAGAAACTTAGCCAAGGTTTTCYCCAAGTTAGAAAAGCTGAGCATTTGGTTTGATTTGAGTTGTGAGAAAAGCTTAGCTCTGAAGCTTATTTCTCTGCCAGGAACCATGCAGGTTTCTATTGAATTCCTTARTGATTTTTTTTTTTAAAGRAAAGTATTTGTTCTAGAGTCTTCCAAAATTTAACACCCATTGGAATAAATGCTTTTTCATGTTCATTCTTCAAATTAATTACTTAATTAAAAACTAAGTAAAGGAAAACCTTGAGAATCCTGACTATTTTGTCATTAGGACTCCCCATGTAGCCACAGTGCCCACATATCTGGAAATTACTTACAGCTCTTTTTTTTACTCAAAGGCCTGTATTACATAGCTATATACACTGTCCAAAGCTGATCTTAGCAGARTAAAACACTACACAGTGTCAGGTTGACAGAGAAGAACTCCTGGGAGATGTKTTGCAGAGTCTTCCCCGCAGCAGCCTGACAACACCTATGTCAGAGCAATTCTACACAGCAAGAGGCACATTTTGTGTGAAGTACTTGGGAACTTACCTTCTTTTTTTCGTGCTATCAGCTGCTATTACAATGTATTCCTTCATGCTTGAAAATGAAAGTGAAGATGTTCCAGGTAATAACACTTTTGCTCTGTGAAATCATAAAGGGGCATTCTGGAATGTCACAGCTCRTGTCATGTAATGCTTTAATTGGATGCCATGTCCTGAACAGCCTGCAGTCCAAAGAGATCAGCTTTACCTACAGCTTTTGAAAGATAGAAAGAAAGASATGGCAAATAGCAAGACATAGCAGCTTTATGAGGCAGAATGAGATTGTGGCTTTAGCAGAGAACTGTGGAGCCAGAGAGGGTTAAGGGTGATGGAGGTGACAGATATTTTGTAGGAACTGAGAACTTTTTTTCCTTGAAGGGACCTGTTATTTAAAGGCCCACATTTTACCACTACAGAGATCTCTGAATTCTGAAAAATATTCGGACCATGGTTGAACACTGATGCCATTACAAATATCAGACTCACTGTCCAAGGAGAGTGCAAGGAGATGGGATGTGAGAAAGCCAAAGCCTTGTGTAGAGGACTGAGGCACTGAGTATAGGGGTCTCTTTCTAGAAAAGGAAAAGACATGCCATGCAAAAGWTCCCAATGCCATATAGCTGATTTAAATAATGTCTGAGAGATCTAATTGTCTTAAATCAATTGTCAATCGTCTTGTCACTGCTCCATCAGGGTTCTGGATCTCATTCAAATAATTTCTTGTTCTGTCTACAAAGAAGTCACAATAACATCCATATTATTTCTTTTCTTGCCTTTTTTTTTTCTTTCCCTTTCTTTCTCTCTCTCATTTCTCATCTTTAAAATGAGAATTTTAAAGAGCCAACAAAAAGCAGTTTTTTAATACAAAAGCAGGAGGAGAGATCCATTTTCCCTAAATTTGYGTCTGTATTCTAGATGTTTGCTGTTGATCTCAATACTTGGCTTTCTGCCTGGTTCAAAGCAATGAGTTTAGACAGTTATGTCTTCTCTTAGGATGAGARGACATTCACCCCAGAAATGCCTTCTTCTTTCTTCTAAGTATGAGAGACAGTTGTACATTTTCACAGTAGCACAGGCTACACTCTGTGCTCMGACTTCTCCTGTGCAGTATGCCTGGTTCAGCCACAGATATCCTGTAGGATCTTTGGCAAAACATCTCATAATTTCACKCTGATATAAACCTTTCACTGCTCACACGACAGTAGTGTTACCCGGTGTCTGATGCCCTGSTAGACTGGGTGTTGGCCAGGGCAGGTGACCATCTTCTATAAGAAGAATCACAATCCTATTCGGAGCCATGAAATGTTACACTGATTGCAGTATTTTTAAATGCCATACTACTTATTCATTAATATTCTTTAAAACACCTTGAAGAGGTGAAATGATATAAAATTAAAATACTGAGAAAATAGCAAAGCTATGATTTGACCRGAAGACAGTGAGAGAACTCTCTTGAGAAAGTGTAGGTCAGGGCTTGTGCAGTTCAGTAATCAAAAAATGTAACTTTTAGTCCAGCTTTATGGTAAATAGCTTTAGATCTACCTAGTGTCTGACTCCTAAGAATCTTTATCCTTCCTCAGTGGAAATGGCTGGATTCTTAAAGATATGAATTATTGAATTCTGTAAAGGTAGTCCAGGCAGGAAAGCTAAAACTGATTTAAACAGAAGAGTGCAGCCCTCTGTGATTCTGACATTTCTAAAGGTTTGGAATTTATTAAGATAACAAGGCAAATCCTTCTGTTTTCCAGAAAGGAACAAATCTTCTCCCAACCAACAATAAATTAATTTTCCTAATTTTTGTGGATGGACATACAATTTCTCTTTTCCTCTTTCAAAATCCAGCATACAAAAATCAGTCGGTTTTTTCAMAGATTTATTTATTTTTGGATGTGTATGAAATGCTGTCTTGCCAGGACCTGAATAATTTAGAACAGGACAAAAACACATTTGRGATTTCTCCTTTAATCAATGTCAGTTCCATATACCCTGCAAAGGGATTTTCCAAGGGTTAATATATATTATGTATTGTCATTCTTAATTTCTTCTCCATATAAATAAGATAACATTTCTACTGAAGTAAGGTCCAAATGGCACTCCAAGCTTATAGCTTTCTTATTCTTTTTTAACATTTAAGATTTCCTAGCACCTTTATTGAAGACCAGCTGTAGCTTCCACAAGCAACCAAAAACTTCCAAACAAAACAAAACACCACTCAACTTTGCCTTTATTGTTTTCTACGCATACAGGTATAAAGAGTTCCACTAATGGAGCTGCTGATATATACCTCATAATTTATAGATCCTTCTTTTCTATGAGAGTGAGGCCTTGAGGATACAGAGTTAAGGGATGTTCACACTCTGTCGTGGACCAAGGAAAAAATTCAGGCAAACAACCCCAACATTTCACTTCTATAGTACCTTTCACAATCCGTTTTTCCCTAAAGTRTCCTCTCTTATGTATAAAGCCTGAATTTGCAACATATTTTAAACTGCCTTCTGCCTATGCATGGGATGGTGTCTCTATAGTCTCTGCACCTCCATCAAGGGTTAATCTGTCACAGAGTGGTTCAGGCATTGAAAATAATAAGGAGGTAGTGCAAGATGTTCAGGATACTTTGGAATTAAGCTGGGTTCTCAGTCACATCAAGAGTTTCAGGTCCTGCAGAATAAATCAGAGTTAATAATCTTCAGTGGATGGTGGGTTTGGATTTGGGGTTTGAACTGAGATATCCAGTACTAATGAGCTGATGCTCTTAGTGGATTATAATATTCTGCAGCCGGTTGCAATCCTCAAGCTATCAGTCCCATCAACATCTACTTGAGTTTAGGAATATCTACTACTTCCCTTTTCTTCCAAAAGTGGGACTGACACAAAGAGAACTGTCTTAGGGACAAGAAAGAGACAGAAAATCTCTGAAAGTCTGTCCTAACAGATTTTAGCCAGATGTACAAAGATTTTCCTATTMCTTTCCTATTGATTTATCTGGTTTCAGTTTTTCTGTCCTTCTACTTTGTTTTCTTTCAATAGGAAACAAAATACCCACCCAAGAAAAGAAAAATCAAAAAAGAATCATAAAGCATAGGTCCACGGACATATTTTCTTGAAGCAGCTATTTTCAAAGTAAAACATTTTTAGTGAAATATTTGTAGTAGATCTACTAATTGTATTTAGAGCATTTAATTTAGATATGTAATTGCTTTAGGAACAATGTCTTTTTTCAACAAACATTTGGTTCATTTCTCTGATAGTCCCTTGTGAAGTCACTGAAGAAAGAAAAAAGGAAGGACATCAAAGGACTTCCAAAACCAACAGATTCATCATCTTCCAGGATATAATTTTTGCAAGAGCCAAGTCTACTGTGGAAAAGCAATATCTCAGCAGGAGGGTGCAAATTCACTCACTGTTTTGTTCCCATCCATACAAATCTTCAGAACTGGTATAATGACTGTAAGGCAAATGAACTCAGGAGGCAGTTTTCTCATCTGCAGCACCAAATCTAAGAACAGATAATCTACCCCAGTAAGGTCCAAGGCACAAAATAGAAGAAAGCACTGAGCAACTCCATTTTGAGTGACTGACAGCTGGTAGAGAGGTGTCAGCATCACTGCGACCTTAACATAAAATTATAGCAATACATTTTCAGAATCACTTGATTTTGAGATGGCAGACGTGGAGTTAGGCCARTTTTGATCCATTCAGAGTTTGGCACTGATGAGTGTTGAATGTCTTTACATCAGTTTTGGATTTTGTCCCTCACTTTAATCCGTATTTTGCCTTGCAAATCTACAAGTTGGGACTGACATATTTCAGTAAATCTTTGTGAATCTGATCCAGAGCCCTTGATTGTTCACAAATTCTTCTGCTGTGGCAGCTACAGCTTTCTATGCCAGCTAAATACTCCATTAAAATCTTTGGGAAAGGACAACTCACCTGAAAGTGACAGGAAAGCAGCATTACTTCACTTCTCCAAGACAAAGTGTTTGGTTAGAGAATGACTTTTCTAGACTGGATAACTTAATGGTCTGAAGTTTTGGAGTTTTGCTCAGTTTTTTGGGGTTTTTTTTTGTTTTTTTTTTT
>QVAJ01000349.1:541768-655278 GCA_003546035.1 Mixornis gularis
AAAAAAAAAAATGCTCTATGCCTTTTTTGGGTTTTTTTATCACGCATTTCCGTAAGTCAACACATCTCAGAGCTGGAACTTTGCGGTGTTCAGCCATAAGTAATTGTATTTACAGCCAAAGTACAGCTATCACATTACTCGGGTCAAAAGTCAATTATTTATAATATAAGACATTTCAAAACTGACATCTGTTCTTGAAATACACAGAACTTCTGAACTGACGTCAGTGATGTGACCACACAGAAGAACATTTCCGGTGAACTTCCTTAACGTTTTTATCTCAATGATAACTCAGCTTAACATAGTGAAATCTGTTTGCCTTTTTTTTTTTTATGCTACACAATGGTGTGAAAGGGTAAATTAAAAAAAAAATGCCCTAATTATGTGAAGCAAATTCACACTTAGGCAAGMATAGTTATCTTTATATCATGAGGATCTTTTTTTTTTTGGACAGATCAGAGATGATAGGCACTTCTGGGAGATTGCCTCTTTCTGTAGAAGATGAAGCCCTGAAAGTTGGGATCGCTTGTGAACTGGAGAGTTAACAAGTAGAGGTATGCTTTCAAATTTTCCTTTATTTTTTAAAGGTAAACTGGCAGCAGTAGCTATGGGATCTCTCTAAGCAAATAATATTTTCTGGAAAGTTTTCCGGCTATGACTTAAATGTGCAGTTTTCAGTCTTTATCGTGGTATGAAACACATATTGAGAGAATAACTTATTGCAGCTACTGAAAATATCATTRAAATGGAGATTATTTCCCTGGATTTCACATTTGTGAGATATCTCTCCAGGATTTCTTATTTGAAAAAGACTCATTAGAAAGAGGGTTACTTTTTCTTAGCTATTTACAGGGTCTCAGCCTATGAGAAAGCCATAAGGAAGCAAATTTTCTGGGACTATCAGTGATATTTCATTGTCTACATAGAAGGGGTTTTTCACCTAACTATAAAATAATGAGGAAAACCATTGAAAGTGGAAAAATCAAGTGTAATTTTAAAATACCTASATGCGGCAAATTCTTGAGGTATTTTGTGTTCTTGAATGTATTAATAACCCGATTAGCCCATCTCTGATGCTGAGTAATTCAAAAGTTAGGTATSTCCTGAATCCTTGAGACTTTTATTTTGTCGTTTATTAATGATAGCACCAGTGGCTAACCCAGGCCCATACAGTTGCTTTATGTTTATCCTATTATTTAAGAGTGGGAAATACCATTAGATCATCTAGTCTATCTAGTGACCTACTCTTGATCATGAATAGGGGGGATTAGTATATTTCAGACCTCATGGCAGGATTCTTTTGTTGCTTCATTAGCAGTAGAAGGATATACATTCTTCCCTGGGACAGGAATGACACCATTTACATGGAATATGAAGKCCCCAGTCAGGCAGGAGGCACATGTAGGGGGTGTAGTCCATCCCCAGCACAGCCTGTTCCAGACTTACATCCACAGAGGGGTAAGTTCTGACCCACAGACATGCACATCTGGCCAGCCCAGCTGCATGAGACTCTGCATACCCAGACGTACAGCTACTTCCAAAAGGGTTGGGGAACAGCTAAATTCTGTCTGCCTTTCTTTCACAAGGATTGTCTCCTTCTTTTTTCAAATGCAACCCACATTTTCACAAAACTTCCAGAAATGTAACTAGTTTTGAATTTTCTACCCTTTTTAACGACTGAAATTAGGATGGTGTTTAGTACCAGACAGACCTTTTATTAGATTATGTAGTTTCAAATGTACCTTGCTAAAGGTAATCAGAATTACTAAAAAAATCATCTTAGGGGAGTCATAATGCTAAGTGTAAGAAAAACTTCAAACGTTTTCCAAATTTAATACAAAATATGCCATATAATACTGAATTTCTCCAGCTCTCCCTCTCCCACTTGAATACCCACACAGAGTATAAAGCATTTCACTGTGGAGGGTCGTAAGTGTGACTTGAGTGATTATGACTCAAGTGMAATGAGTCTTTTCAAGAATCAAGTTTGCTTGTTCCCTTTAGGAATACAAAACTAGATGTCGCAATGGCCCCAAACAATGACACAGAGCTTGCTTAATCTGCAGAATTACTAGGAATGTAGGTGATGCCTGAAGAAGGGCTTTGCTTTTTATTCCACGAGGATACTGTGTTTTAGATGGAAGAATAAATTGGATTTTGTTTAAAACAATGGAAATAGTTTTTTGAAAACCTTCACTCATGCTCTCATTTTTTTTCTGGAAAATAACATAAGCTTTTAGCTGCCACAGTCACTGTGTTTCCAACAAAGGACTGAAAATCAGTGGTTTGGAGGCAAATTTTTTTTCTAATTTGTCTAGAATTTCTCTTATTATGTCCAAATAGATGTTCCTATTTAAGCATATCATAAGAGCAGAAACATACTATAAAGAGTAGACAGAACACAGAATAGGTGAATATGAAATGGCCAGGTTAGGCATGAAAAAAAAGTTTCCAACTGACAGTACAGTGAGATTTTATAATAACTTTAATGAGATTGTGGTGACATGAAATGTGCCTATTTTTATTATGTTGATGGATAGAACTGTATGATATTCTTGCCTGTAATAAAAGAGATCAAGAAAATAAGTGTCCTGCAACTCTATGCCACAGCATTTGGAGATCCCTTCTTGGGTTTGGTTTCTCTTACCCCARAGTCAGGTGGTGGTTCTGGTGGGTCTTTTTTTGCCCTCTGCCCTCTGAAGGCTTTGAGCCAGACACAAAAATGAAACGGAGTCTTCAAGGTCTTGTTGTTTCTTGCGTGTTTATTATTTCATATCTTACAAGTTTTTCTCTGTGCCCGGCCGAGATGYTCACAGCAGCTCAGGCACAGGACGRCTCCCCCCGTGATGGGAGGTCACTACCTCTTACACAGATAATTAYGTGTGTYTTTTTACAATTCTGTGCCAATGCCTATTACCTGTACTAAAGGGGTCATCTCTACTCTGACTCAATCTCCTTAAACTACTTTGTGCCACCGTCACTGCAGAAAATGGATGCCAAGGGAGAACAAGAAGAACCCAGGGTACCACCCTAAATCCTCCATCTTGTTCCCTATTCTAAGAACCCAAAACTACAAGATTTTCCACCCGGTGATAAACTACACTACTGTCTGTTACACCTTTGTGACTTGTTCTCTGTGTTTGAAGTTTTCTGTGTGCAAGTTTTCTTCTCTGTGTTGGAAGTTTTTCTCATGGACTGAAATCAAAGCCTGTGTCTTCCTGGGCTCTGTGCYAGGCACCTCCCCTGGACAGACCCCCCTGGACAGGTCTCAAACCCTCTTTCTCGGGTCCCAGACCCCTCTGCYGAGGTTGGTGACCCTCCAGGGCACCMAGAGGGATGCCCTGGACTCCGACACCACTCATTTTCATTTTAATGGATATTATGTGCCCAATTACTAAGCTAATTTTGAAAACACATTTTGCTGTTTAAAAATTGTACAGGACTTTCAGAGAACGTGTGTTGTGTTGTCAAACGAATCTCCCTGTGAGCTAGATATTAATCAAAAACATGACATTTTGAACCAACATTTTCAAAATCAGACGGATAGAACTAGACTCTGAGATTCATATTTAGGATTTCATTGAGTTTTCAGAAGTGCAAGCTTTAAAAATGGGCACTTCAGTAAGAACAAAAAAGCTGATATGCAGACTTTGAAAACAAGAGCATTCAGATGTACGTGTCTGTCTGGACTCTGAAGAGCAAGGTACTTACCATCAYAGACATAATTCCTTCAATTTTGTGTTATATGATATTTTTCAAGGATTTTCACTCAAAATCCTCTTCTCCTTTCCACTGCATTGATGGACTTGATTAGCTTTCTTACACTTAATTAAGTGAAAGAATCATTTGTGAAGCTGGATGCTCCTTGTGCAGCTAGAAGAGGCAAATTAGGCTGTTTACTTTTTACAACTGAACCAGCTAGTTTATTTCTCAATTTTTTTTTTTTTTCTTTTTTAATTTTTTTCTTTTTTTTTTTTCTGGCATGGTATGGCCAGCCCATCTCCATCTGTTCCCCATTTTAAGAAGACATCATTAACCCCACTATTCTGGTAAAATGAATGAAATAAACCATGGCAAAGAAGAAGGCCCTTTCAAATTCTTTTAAAAATCCCCTAAGTCTGTGGATCAGACATGCTTTTTTGAACAAGTTTCAGAACAGTAACATGATTTACTGTATTTTCAACTCAAACTGCATCTACATTAAATCACCACTATATGTGATGTCAAGGTGAATGTAGAGATGGAAAGAGAAGCAGAACATATAAATATTTAAGGGATTTAAAGATAAGGGATTTAAGCATGTGCAGTGGCAAATCACCTCTAGAAATTTTGTTTGGTAGTTTCCAGCTTTTGGAGTCTACAATAGGTAGATTTTCCATGATAATTGATGAAGAAAGTTTGCCTTATCCTTCAGCCAATATTGCCTCTCTAGGCAACCTGGACATCATTCCAGCAAGACCTACCACAAGAATGTGTCTGTATTCTTCTACAATCAATTATTTTATTCAATTTCAGAGGTTACTTGGGTTTTGGTTAAGCATATAGTATGTAACTCATCACTGAATGACAGAATCACTTATAATTCATGCTTACATGGCTATTGTGAATTCATCTTAGGGAATTACTTACAGATGAGAGATTAAAATAAGTCCTCCTGCCTGGATAGGATGTATTTCTGACATCTGAGTAAGTAGTGATACTGGGTTGTGGAGCAGAAAGGTGGGTTTTGTTCAAGAAAAGGAAAACAGGTACATCTAGCTCTCCTTCTGTCCTCTGATTCAGGAAACAGTTCTATTAYGGCTGCTTGACAGTGCCTTTCAGTTACATTTTATGTAATAATTACAAAGTGAATTTGGGGCAAAATAAAGTTAAACCATGGCTATTCTTCTTTCATTTGATTAGTCATCTGGTGTTCTGGAAAGGTCTTTATTCAGAAAATAAKGTCTCAGAGGAAGCGACTGTTGTCTATATCTGTGGAATTGTTGCTCGCCAACAGTCAGGCCCACAATACCTATAAAGGGTTAAATTATAARGATAAGATTTTTATCAGTAAATGCATGTGTATATCAGAGCTATCTACATCAGAAATAATGTCTCCACACCTCTTTTATAAATAGAGGGAAAAGGGCACATTTCTTTGATCTGTTTTAGATATCCAACTTACAAKGAACTTCATAGTGATATAACTGCTTCTTTGCACTGACTGTGACAGGGGCATTGCTAACTGCTTTGGAAGCACTCACTAACATTTAGTCAAGYCAATCAAACCTAGATTTCTAACATTGTTTTTATTTACTTGGTGCTAAAGTTGCSTCTGTAATTTATGTATTCCATAAATAAAAGAACAACTAAAAAAGTGGAGACRTGTAAAGCAATGGTGCTTGAAAGAATCTAGATACCAAAAAATTCTTCTTTTATCAGAGATGTTTACACTTCATGCTTGAAAAGCAATTAWTTGTTAACATTGTTGTTGGATCAGCTAGACATAGAGATTAAAAACACATTGCAATTGTCTAACCAAAAGGAAAAGAACAGGAACTAAACCCCACAGAGAACAATGGTTGTAGTTTCTGGAGGTGATGTTGAGTCACCAACAGATTTCTGCCCCTGGAAGAATGTTTAGGAAGTGAAAGTGCAGTCTTGGTAACAACCAGACAAGATCAAGTGATATGATCTGACTATGTCTGTGTCTTCTCAAAAAAAAAAAAAAAAAAAAAAAAAAAAAAAAAAAAAAAAAAAAGGATTTTTTGGGGTTTTTTTTCTCCTTATGGTAATTGTCCTTAAGAATTTATAACTTTTATAACTGTTTAAGATGGATCTGCAAAGGAATCCCAATTCCACAGCACAAGTGCAACCTCAGCCAACAATTCTACCAATTAATTCTGAACTTTTACATGAGTATGTAAAAATACTTTTGTCTTTTAATGTTAAAACCTGCTTTTATCTCTTGCTTTTATCATTTTTATCTATTATGTGGCCATGAATTTTCTAGAATTCTCAACAAAAAAAAAAAAAATTGAAGATTATGTCATTCATACTCAATGTGTCACAAGCCAGAAAGTCATGAGGGGAGAGGAAAGCATGACAATGAGGTCATACAATTACTCAGGAGAAGAACTTATTAAATRGTCCTGGTTTTTCCTCTTCTTTTCTTCACTAAGTCTGATTTTCCAACTATGTGTCTATGAACTCAAGAAGCAAGCATGGGGACAGTGGATAGGGCTGAAAAAAAGTGCAAGAACATATAAGAAATTGTCAAGGACTGCACACTTCGAAAAACAGAGTGGCAATAGCTGTGTCATGTATGACTAGAAAGCAAAAAGAAATGTTGGAATTATATTACGAATTTATTAGAGGAAATGGGCATCTCAGAACGTTTAGCAGGATGTGGTTATTAAATGAAGTAGTGTAGACAACTTGCTTTGATTATACTGGGCTTCATGGACAAATTATTGTAGATGAGATCTTCTACAGGAAAAGAGTATGAATGAGATCATAATTTTAAAAGCTCTGGAGCACAGACATGTAAATTCTGAGTAGTTGGTCTAAGCATGGCAGATAAAAATYCATATAAATAAATTAAGAAGTAAACATGGAAAAGGGGGAGTCCTGGTGCAGTGGTTGATAATGAGGAAACAGAGCTGCCAGTGAGGCTGCTGAGAGCAGCTAGAAAAATGAGCAGTGAAGAACAATCGTAGGGACCGGGGAGAAGTTGGCTGCCAAGAAGAAGGGAAATGACTAAATGCATTAAGGACAACAGGAAGATCAAATAGGCTTTGAGCCAGGCCAGAAAAAGAAATTCAGAGGGAAACTACCATGGCTCATGTGCTGGATTGAGTGATTGTTCTGYAGTGAAAGCAACAACTGAGATGTCATAAAGTCTCTAAGATTTAGAAGAAAAAACAGTTACAAGACAGATCCCATGAAACTTCTCATACAAAAGAACAGACCTTCATCGAAGTTCAGTGGTTTTTGATAATTGCCTTTGATAATTGTTTGCAAATTTGCTTCTTCAGACCTGTGCAGTACTGAATTGGTGTACAGGGTTTCTCTGTTCCAGCAGTTTCTCATCACAATGTGAAAGGTTCATCTCATTCCGTGCTGGTAGCTTTTTATGCTTGTAGTAATTCCCTCTGGTTACTAATGGATCATTTACACATCTGAGAATGTTGTTAAGAAGCTCCTGAGGTGGAAAGAGATTCCAGCTGTACCTACTGCTCCTATTTCTTATGGCAGGCTCCTGAGAGTTGCACAACTGCCTATTAGCAAGTCGATGATGGATGGAACAGCTGTAGATTTACAAATAATGATAATCTTGAGACTCCTAAATTAGTTAGAAAACAGAAGTTTTCAAATTTTAAACCAGACCTTAAACCAGGATCTTTTTACAGGATAATGCCACCAACAAGACAATAGGTCAGTGGTCAGAAGCTACAAGCATTTTYCTGTCCTTTCAAGTTGTTCCCCATCTTTTTTGAAAACAGATGATTGAAATCTCAGGCCAATTTACCACAGTGTTTTAAGGAAGGGTTTTAAGTTTTTAACTGATCTGCTGGATCATAATCAGAAATCTACATGTTTCTTTTTATATCATTTCTATTCTGCAAAATCACCTACATTTATTTGTTCTGGGAGGTAAGTGAAAAGTAAAGAATTAATATATTAATGGGGCAAAACAAGAATAGTTGCTTAAGGATGGTGAGAAAAAAGAAKAGCATAATAAGGAGAAAGGAAGAATAATGCCACTGGTTCAGCAGATGGAAAAGAGAGAGCACCATACCCCAGGTGATTCTGTGAATCTCTTAAAGACAAAATAACATTAAGAAAACGCTCTGGGAAGGTGAAAATGTGAGAATGAAGAAGATGTGAACTTGATGTACGGAAATCTTGTTTTTCTTGTTGCTTTTGACAGAAAGCCAGAAATATATCTGAAAGGCCAAAGAAATTTCAACTGAAGGTGAAAATGAACAACTTTTCTGGAAAGAGAAAACTCTTGTTCCAATTATACTTGCAAGATTGAAAGGAACAGAACAAAAAGTGACTTTTTTTTTTCCTATTGTTTCACCTCCTGGTCCTTTCATCTCAATGACTGATTGGTGGACTTGACCTCACCTAACTTCAGAAGTCTTCACCTGAGCTAATTTTTAGCACATGTAGATTTAGGTGTTTCTGGCATTCATTCACTACCAGGAAAGTAACCTGCATCTATAATATTAGGACCTCAGAGAACTCTGGGCAGAAATAAAAGGCACTGGAAGGTCTTGGAGGACAATGCATTTCACAAACAAAACTGTATCTTTCCTGTTTGAGTTTTTGTCTTAATTTTGATGTATCTCTATTAAATGGTCTACATTTAATAATGAATTATGTAGGAGATGTCTCCTTGGCCTAACGGATTTAAAATATCTCTTCCTTTTGGATTTGAAAATCCTTGAAATTACTTACTGTAATGGTAACTCAGTCTAAAAATATCAATGCCCTCTGTAGTTCATGCCAGAGAACAGAAACAAAAATATTGAATTTTAACATGCACACAAAGAAAGAACACRGGGGAGAGCAACATAAATTTAGTAGTTCTATTTTCATCTTTAGCAAGCATTAGTACCAACTGTTAATTGTTCTGAAGAGGTACATGGTGAGTGAAGGAGTACATGGAGTACTTGTTTCACTTAATACTCAGGTTATTGGTTTTTCATAGAACTAAAGTTTATATGAAAATATGGACCATGACAGAAGGACTAAATAGCGTTAGTAGACACTTCTGGTTAATGTCCACAGTCTTATATATGGAGTTCAGTGATGATACTATGTGAAAATATCCCTGCAGCATATGGAGGATAGGACTCAACAAGAGCAAATCCAGCTAGTGAGATCTGAGTTCTGTATAGGACTGTATAACACTGGCAGCAGATAGATCAGGATACAGCAGGAAAGAAAGTTCAGCCCTTCTGCCTCCAAGACTTCAGTGCCTGACTTGTCTATCCCAKCTATTCAACATGACTCAAAGTGAATTTTTATGGAACTGCTCACATGCTTAAACATTAGGCCAGAGTTAGGCCTCTGGTTAATTGCTTTTCTCTTCTATTCACAAATTGTGTATAAAGCTTCTCAAAACCCAATTCAATTACAATAATCTCATAGTGTGCATGAAAAAGGAGAGGAAATTGCCACCAAGGGAAATTAGAACACGAAGATACTTCTTTTCCTGTGGTACTTTTTGCCTGTGAAGACAATACTTTTATTGATGTTTTGTTGTACCACTTTGTTGCTTCATTTAGATCAGCTCTGCAGTACTTTCCAAATTTAAATATGAAACGTGTGAAATAAATAAATATGAAATCCTCTTCTTTCGTTGCCCCATCTGGAAAAAAAAAGTGACTGAACATTCCAATCTGACATCAGCTGTGTGTCTTACAGAGATGATTCATGAGATACCACATCATGGGGAAAATTGAAGGGTAAAAGGCCACCCTGAACCCTGTTACTTTTATTTCTCAGTTGATTTGGTTTTTTTTGAAATAGATGGGCTTTTACTGGTTCTCTATCTGCCTTTGTGATTTCTGCTAGTCTTTGTGTTCTCACAATAAAATAGAGGCACAGAAAAGGGAAAAATAATCAGAAAGCAAAATGCCACTTCAGTTTCACTCAGATATAGCACAACCATGGCTTTCCTGGAAGAATGAAGACTGATGCCARACTCAAGCAATATTGCCTATGAACAAAGCACAACCAGCTGATGTGATGCTTTTTCACAGCTATTGTAACTGAGGCTGATTTCAGATCAAACCACAGAGTATATAGATGTGTTTAAAAAAGTATCTTGCCTAAGAAGAATTTTTTGGTTGAGAAACAAAGTTGAGTGGAAATTTACTGACAGGCTAGAATACAATGTTTACTGAGAACAGATGACCTTCAAAGCAAGTCTAAACTTCTCTGCTGTTAAGAATATCTGTCCAATAGCTCTATTAATTATTATTATTCAACTGTAGACATCTTTTTGACCCCACTRCACAAAAGAGGCCAATTTCCTTACATATAGTGAAACTGTGCTCCTAAAAGTGAGGCAGCATTATTTCTCCATAATTCTAACTCAAGTATAGCCCCAGAACTGACTTTATTTTTAACAGACATAAGCAAATTGATTTGTATAGCCAACCCAAAGTAAGAATGTGTATTTTTAGTGCCATTTTAAGCTTAGTTCAAGTATTGCTTAGTAATCAGTTGGATTTGTTAGTGTTGTTTATGTGATGTTGTAGGAACATGAATTAAAACTCCAATATTGAAATCAGAAATCAACAGAAGAAAAAAAGAATCACCACACTAAATGATCCTTGACATGGTGAATTATTTTATTTTTAAGAATGCAATTACAAATATGATTAATGACATCTGTAGTGGCCTCAGGAGGATATCTGCCTATCTATGATTTTACAAATATGAGAATAATATGTCAGTGAAATGCTGTCTACAGTCTATCTTCATATTAAGAATTTTCCAACTCCAACCCCCTCCAAATAGGGATTATAACTATATTTTTTTCTTCCACTCATGCACAATGTTGATATAAATATAATGTAATTTTTTTATCCACTTGCTAATGTTATTATTCCTCAAAATCTTCACAGTTGTCCTTAAGTCCTACACGTGACTATACATATATATATATGTTTCTGAGGCAGAGATATTTGAATGGCCCACGATCTGCTTGAAAATGCCTTATTGCACACAGAGTTTACCTTTATTAAATATGCCACAATATAATGAAGGCCAGAATTTGATCCAGTTGTTCAAATTTTGGCATGAAGCTGTTAAAAAATTCAGCCATAACAATATGTCTCTTTTGGGACATGAACTGCTGACATGCTTTTTGTTTGGCCACTCAGTGTGATAACTGAGTTGGAAAATCCTTTCTGGTGACATGAATRTAGTCACAAATATGTCATCTTCTCATACCTTTATGGAAAACCAGTACAGCATTCCTGTCTGTCTTCAACAAAACTAATTAGCAGGCTAATGAGGGTAGCAGACTGCACAACTCCTTTGGGTTTTCAAAGGAGTCGAAGGAGAAGTCAGCATTATTTGAACATTGCTACCTGTTTTCCTTTGAAAATTCCATAATAAAACAGAGATACAGACAGACATACACAGCAATCAGGATATAGATCATATGTAACAAAATAAAAGATTTTCTTTAACAGCTGCCTTGCAGGCTCATGTTTTTAGTTACTTTTAAAAATTCCTCTTCTATAGCCAAATATTTTTGCCTTTAATGTAGCTGATATTTATGCATAGTACTTTGCTATTTGTGTTGTGTTTTATTCTTACTCTGATTTCATTTTCACCCASGGCTTGCAGTAATATGGTGGATTTGTTGTAGAAGCTATGGTCTTTCTGACATGAATATAGCAGAGTGTGTAATGTGGCTGGGTCCAATTTTGTTGACTTTCCATTTCCAGACATTTTTAATGATCTTACATAGCATTTGTCTTAAGAACAAGAGGATGCTGTAGCTGCATGCATTTGACTGGACAGATTATGATCTTTCAGATTATACACAAGGCCTACATCTTTCTGTAGTGCATACTGGAAAACATTTTGCAATATTCAATCTTGATAGTTCTTGTTGGATTGTCCTTCATCTAAAATATTATTTCAAAAAAAAAAAAAAAAGGTCAACATTTTCAGGAGAAAATAAATTAGCAGTTACTTTTGGAAACTCCAGTTGTATGCAACAGTTATAAACATATATATTTTAAGATAAAGACATTTCAAATTGGTTTTCATTCAGTATGTTGTGCAAAAATGGACACTGCCCAATAAAAAGTTTTAGTAGTGTCTTCACAGGGTCTTTGTAGTTTCTATATTCCCGAAATATAAATCTTAGTGATGAATGAATTTAGAGCTAATAGTATAGTTTGCTTCCTTTGCTTAAAAGTTTGCTGAAAAAATGCTGGTTTATCATCTCCCAGATTAATTTAATTCTTTGCAAGTATATTTAAGACTGTGTGAAATGAACTAGAGAAAAAATAAAGCCCTAAATAAGTTGATTAAGGAAAAAAAGAAAAAAAAAGAAAGAACATCAGTCCCAACAGTGCTCATCAGGCAATTTTCAAGTCATGTATCATTTTTGTCTGGAACAAGACTGTACATTTCACTACAGTGTCTACTAATTCCATGTCATGTTGAAAATTTTAACCCCAAGCTATTTGTTTGTCTGACCTTTTTATAAAAAATACAAAAGATGTGGAAATTTTTAACGGGATAAAAATACATGTATATGCATTTTCATTCTAGTCAATAAAATCCTGCCTTTCAGAACTCAGAACACTTATACTTTAAGAGATGAGAAATGATATCCAAGAGGATGTTCCATTAAGGCAAGGTGAGCAGTAAACATCATAACYGAAATGATTTTGTACCTAATTACTTTCTTCAGTGTGTTTCAGAAAAGAAAAGAGACATCAACTGAGGCATATTGTTGTTTGCTTTTCCAGAACAATACTTCTGGTCTACTAAAATAATACATGAGAAGAATCACTCATCAAGTCAGGCCATCCACTATATGTATATTTTTCTTTCCTAGAAATATTCTGTATCTGAAAAGCCAGCAATTTATCTCATTTTATTTGCCAGAAACACCCTTTCTTTGTATTTGGGGTATATAATATGTAGTTAATAAATATTGGATAGGAAAGTTGGTAGTTCCATCTGCTAAGGTGCTGAAGACATGAGTTTAAGTTTTTTCTTTTTAGTTGTATGAGGGAAGGAATCAAAAGTGATGCTAATCACATCAATCCTTGTTTTCCCATGGATCTGGTGCCCTATAACTATCCTGGTCATTATATACTTACCCCAGTATATGGCCAGTGTCTTCTTTCACGTAGCAAAAAGGAAGGAGCTAGATTTTAAGCCAAGTCCTCATGGCTGTTTCCGATTTCTTTGTAGATATTTAACACAGTGCAAAACAACAATGAGTAACATTGGCTTCTTCTTGGTTTCCCAAACACTCCATACTTCCAGCAGAAGGAAAACATACTTGAACAGCCCTGGAACTTTTCTGCTTCCAGTGACATGGAGATATGGCAAATTTCTTCATTTAAATCCATCCCAGTAAGAAGTCAACTGCATTGTGAACTTTCTTTCTCTTTCGTTCCTTCTTTAAAAATTCTCCCTTTTTCTCATCTGCCATGCCCCGTGTTTATAGCAATGGAGGAAACATGATAAAAAACTCATAACACCTACTATAGACAGCAAAACAAAGATATGTACCACTTGTGGAACTTCAAAAATTCAACCCATGGTGTCTAAGCATTTTTAATTTCCAATTGCATATGATTCTTCTTATAGGTGATAATGATTGATGGCAATGTGGTAGCATGTGAGTTCAGGAAGGAAAAAAACAAACAGGTTGTGATGAGGAAACYGTTTAAACAATATGAAACTGCCAAATTTAAATGTGCCCTTTAAATGAATCCATCCTCTCTACCTCTCTTTTGCAAGTGCTGTAAATATGTCACTTCTGTTTTCTTTAGTTACAGACTCTTCTTATCTCTTAATAGACTTTGATGGAAATATCTCTTTCCCCCTTTTTCAACATGTCCAATGAAGCAGGGTTACAAAAACCAGGGCAACACTGAAAACTGCTATTTTCATGATCATATCTCTTGCCAATTTTCACTTCTGCTCTCAATTTATTCCACACAGCTGATTTTAATAGCAATAACAAAGTTTCTGATATGCACAGTATGGTTTTTTGAACTTCATTTTAAAGAAGTAGGCTAAAAATTTCCAAAGGCAGCATTTAATTCCTGGTGTAGTGATGATTTAAGCACTCAAATTAAGACAAGTGAGATCCTATTTTAGAAGTGCTGAGCATCAGCAAGTCTGAGTTCTAGAGCATTAAAACTCAGCACAGCCAAATGAGCAAGCAGGCACATACAAGCACTCCAAATCAGAGACTGGTTTTGGAAAATTTAGCCTTGTTTCTTAAGGGTGAAATCTTGGCCTTTCAAAGCCAATTACAAATCTCCCAATGACTTCAATAAGCTTGGATTTCACCCTTTATATTTTATAGGAAAAAACAAGCAACTCATACAGAAGTTTCTCTTTTAGGATTTTCTTGATGTTTGCTCAACCCTGGCTTCCCTTTAGGTAGGAAAAATCATGGCTTTAATTTAAACTCCATAAAAACAAATAAACAGTAGCTTAATTACAAGGGTGGATGGGATGTTTCACAATACTTAAACTAATGTAGTAAAACACCAAGTGTTTGAAAAAACATTTTTAAAACTCAGAAAACTTTAAACTGTAGTGTGTCTTCTCCTCCCTATTCCCAACAATGCTGCAGTTGCTAATTTTACAGCACAAATGGGAAACTGCTGACAAATCCTAGTAAAGAAGGTTCCATTTATTTTAGTTCATGCCAACAGTAGTACTGTAGAATAAATATTTTAACCGCTTTATCTGTAGTAGGTGCTTCAGTATGTGCCTCTAAGATACATTGCATTTCTGCTCCAACTCTATGATATTGATCTCTTCCCATTTACTCAGGTACGATAATCTGATATTCATAAAGGTCTTATGTTTGTATAAACATTTGTGTCTATACCAATAATTTATAAAATACTTTCACTGGTCATCATCCTTAAAGATGAAATCCTTACTGATGATTCAACAGAGACACTATCAATATAAAAACTGAAACACAAAGAGTATATGTTTTTTTAACATATAGACAGTCTCTTGGTCCTTGAATTGCTCTGATCAGGTGAAAATGGACAAGTAAACTTTAGATCCTATAAAACCCCTTGTAAAATCCTAAAGATTCTTCTATTCTCTATCTATGACATATTAAAAAATGTAATGGTCTGTCAGTTCAAAGACTAAATGATTTATTTATCTATTCCATTGCTTCCACTTGCCCATTTCTCCTTGTGTTCACAGTGCAAGGWTTAGCCATGATAACACAGAAAATACAGCTGTTTGTTTTGAAAATGTACATGCCCTATATATGTTGATTTGTTTTCCATTGGAAAATTAGATAAACAAGATTTTTTATCTGATGACTCCCTGCCTGCTCCATTTCAGGACTAGAGCAGAACCAAGTATATTGTTGGTCCACATATGTAGAGTCTTGGCATGCAAAATGGTTTTGAGAAATACTACATCTCTTCTTTGGGGGGTAGGATGAGGATAACATTTTCTTTGAAACTTAYGCCACTCTCTTCTGTTTAAAGGTCAGAGATTTGAGAACTGATTTCCTTTCCACATGCAGGAGCTGGTGTCAGCAGTGCTCACACTACCTTTATTTAAGTTCACTTGGTGCATTAGCAGTAGTGGCCAGACAGTCAAGAGGCCTTATTTCCTACTCAGATTTGTTCCTTGAGCCACACAACCTACTTAGAGCACAGCTAGAATTTATGGGAAATAAGCTCAAGGAAAGAAAACTTGTCCTCCCTTATTTCAGTGGTTGGTTGTTTTCAAATGGATTGGTGAAACTCTCTATGGCTGGAGGGTCTCATTTGTGGAGGCACCAGAAGACAGACAACCTTTGATCATCGTGCCCAAAGCACAACACTGGATTCCATTTTGGAACACAAGAGTAATTTTAGAAAGTTTTCCTTCAGCAGCCAGCAAAGGTAAAATAACAAGAGAATGGTTCCTTGCTGTGTGCCTAGAGGTCATATTTGCATCTGAGCTCCCTAAAGTCACAAACTTTTCTTTTGTAAATTACATTCATTTCCATTCAATATCAATGCTGAATTTTAGTCATCCTGTTAAAGTACTTCTTTCCTGGGTTTTTAACTAACCAAAATACTACTGGTTATTTCTATGAATAAAGGACAGCATTCAGCCAGTGTATTTATCTGGATCTGCTTTTGGACACTGTAAACTTGCTTCCAGGATTTTAAAAGTCTCTTAACAGAGAGTGTATCCTTACCTACCCACCTATCAATTCTGTGTTTATAATGTTCCCAGAAAATATGCTCAGAAAAYAATGTACTTCACTATACCACTTTACCTTTTGCCGGGCAATATTCCTGAGGCATCTGTTTTCAGATCAAGGGAACATTGAAAGGTCTTAAATCTGATCTCTCAGACAGCTGTGCTAATTTAACTAAAGGGGCTACAAGAGAGGATGGAGAGAAATCTATAAAATATTTGGCTGACATTTGAAAAAAGAGATAGGATGTTTTCTTGTTAACCTTTAGAGCAGCCCATTACATAAATTGTGACAATGTTCTCTCAGATTAAATGAGACTGTATTCTGTCTTAGCTCTAAATTTATCACTTCAGAAAATGAATTCTACTGTAAATTCTGGCAATATATCTTTTAAAGAATGCTGTTTATCTCACTGGGAAAGCAGAGTGCTGATAAATAAGGAGCACAGCCTTTTGGATGAAGCATGGTAATGGTGGATTGAAAAGAAGATTCAATGGCATTACTTTCCTGGTTCAGTGTAGGTTCAGTGTAGAATGTCCCATGCTATATGTCTGATGAAATTACAGGTTTCTCATAGCATTTCTGTAAGTTCTGAGATGATAYGCAAAAAAGATCTATGAAATGTTGCCTTCTCATAACATTTGATTATGTGGATTCTAATTACATATGAAAAGCATTTGTACAGAATTCAATGAT
This sequence comes from Mixornis gularis, assembly GCA_003546035.1. NCBI lineage: Eukaryota > Metazoa > Chordata > Aves > Passeriformes > Timaliidae > Mixornis > Mixornis gularis. The sequence goes on from QVAJ01000349.1 coordinate 558,408, forward strand.
GAATGGTTGTTCAGCAGCAGCTTCAGCTCCTACTTAGGTTTCCATTCACTCTAAATGAATAATTTTCACTGACTTATGTCTATAAGAGCAGGCTGAGAACGGACATTTTAAATAATTTAATTTTAAGCTCTCCTAAAATGAAAACAACTTTAATGGAATTTTTGTGTTCTCCAAAGATTAAATCCTGCAATAGTTCCTAAGTGATTAAATTTCTTTGTGTTCATTCAAAACCTAAGTAATACAAGAGGCTGAAATATAGAGAGTTTGTGGAAATCTAAAAGGTMCATGCACATCTTTAGAGAGAGAGTAGAAAAAAGTTGGGAAAATTATTTTAGATTAAAATATGGACATAAGATATAAGAGTATGAAATTTTATCAGAGGCTGTCAGTTTACAAATACTTCTTGCTAGAAATGATTTAGTCAATTTCTGTAAAAATTTGTTTTAAAATATTAACACATTAGCTAATAATGAACCAAAGATGAAGAATAAGAACCTTCACTCCATTAGGATGAATTATGAACTTTTGAAACCCAGAAATCCCCACTTTCAATATTAGTACCTAAACTGCACTGTGGAAGCAGTAAGGAGTTGCTAAAGTCAAGGGGTTACACACAGTGTAGTGTTCAGAGCACTTTGATTATTTAAAGGGTAAATTGTCAGAATTGTAAGCTATGCAAGTTTCAAACTMTAATTGCATTACTCATGAAAGTACTGCTTACTTGCCTAAATATAGCAAAGATTGTTCCTTATAGGGAAAAAAATTATTTTTGGTAAAGTTTTGTGTTCTGAGGGAACTGAACAGAGCTGACCAGAAAGCAGAAGTATATAATCCTACCAGTCTCAGACACTAATTTTGTTGAAGGTTGCAGTGTTTCTTTATTTTATCTTTATTTATCTTTATTTAGAAAGTTTGTTGGGTGATGGTGACTAATAGCTGAACATCTGGATGCAGTGACCTTTAAAAGCCTTTAGTCATTACTGTGCCCAATTAAACTCAATATCAACAGAAGTGCTTGCATTTTGACTCGACTAGTATAAATCACTTTGCAAATACATTGTGCAAACAGGGGGAAGTATTACCATCCCGGGCTCATTCCCCTCTAAATGACTTCAGCAGGATGGGTCAGGAGCTGAGGATCTGTTTTGGTTTTTGTTTCCAAAGTACAAACTTTGACAATTAAGAAAATTAATTAATGAAGTTAGCTGGACCAAATAGCTCAAAAATTTCATCAAGGAACACAACTGGAATTTATCTAAGTCAAACATACAAAAATTATCTGGGATTCACATCTCATACAGAAAGAAAATAACTTTAAGAAAGCTTTTTAAAGGCCTAAGTGGATACACAGCCATCCCATAAAAAGGATATTAGCAATAAACAGGGAGTTTATCTGGAATGAGAAAACGAGTGGTCATTTAGGGAAGTTTTACTTTAAAGGTCAAAAAGTGCAAGAACAAAGCAAAAATTTTGAAAAGCCAAGCTGGGTTTGACTTCATGAAGGAAAATAAAACAGGTGAATAGAAGGCTCTTCTAAAAATGTCAAAATGTGGAAGTCTGACTCCTGTTCAGTGAGGGATCAAGATAAGAGAAAACCTAATGTGGCACCAGAGCCCAACATTCAGCAGAGCAACTGGAGCCCAACATTCAGCAGAGCAACTGTTGGAACACGGAGATGCACGGGCCAGGGATCAGCTGAAGCACTCCCAGGCTTCAGGCACCTCCTTGGAGACAAGAAGGAGCCATGGATGGCCAGGCTGGGACTTTGGCCAGCAGGAGRGGTTGAGATCCAGGCCAGAGAGGGTGGCCAGGATGGCTGGGCAGGGCTGTGGTGGGGCCAGGCTGGGACATCAGCTGGGCAGAGGCCACCTACAGGGTTGTAGCAGGGCAGGAGGTGTGTCCTCTGGCCTCTCTGGGGCAGGGAGGGACATTTGTTTCCAAACAGAGTTTCCCAAGTGTTAAGGCTTAAGCAGAAACCTGGTTTTCCTGTGCTCCTCTAAAATCAATGGGGAAAAATGTCCTCTATTAACAAAAGCTCAAACTCTCTAAGGTCTAATTCTTGTCTCTCCATAGGCAGGTCTTTGGGCAGTTTCTGTGTTCATGTTTTGTGAAGTGATATGCTGAATTTGGGAGGGCCRGAAAGTATTGCTTCAGACCTTCAAGAAAACAGACTCAGAATGTAGCAAGAAATAATAAAGATTCTGTCAGGTTGAAGATTTTACTTCATAGCTAGAAGCTGTACAACACAAAATTTGTATTTAAAAGAAGAAAAATGAGATCTTGGGTGGCTGAGGAAAAATTGTTTAACCTTTGTAATATGGAACACCTGGACAAAGTGTAATTGAAGATTTCACAATAAACAGAAAATGACATAATACACGATGAGTTTTTCAAAGTTAATCACTGCCTGCCAACAGAGAACTTTTGATTTTCCAAACAGTGCACATAATCCAAAGAGCATTGTGATATCATGTCAGATAGGAAGCTTTTAATTTTACTACAATAAAATTATGGATTTGTGAAAGTGAGATAACAATAGATTGTGGTGAAGGTAACTGTCAAGCTAGAGACACTGTAACTGTTTGTAACTAATATTGTTCAGTATCACTAATTAGTGGTTACAGAATAAAAAGTAGATATGTTTCCATAGAGTTTTCAATAGTTAGAATATGTTGTGTGTAGCTAGACCGGGTGTCACTTTATACTTCCTAACTACCAAAAGTCCCCATTCTTAATTGTTAACATTGGTGACCTACCTGGAACATATCACAGTTCCCTCCAGCCCAGATATTTGAGTATCTGGCAGAAACAAGGCTGCTGTGTGTCTGGATTGTGCCCCGAGGTAGTCTTAGGAGAACACTTTAACATGAAGCAGGTTTAATATAAACATTGTCAACGTAAGAGTGATGACTTAGAACACTGAAGTGTTTAGGAATAGAACAAAATCCAACAGTACAACACACCCAGACTTACATGTGGATCTCAGAAAAATATCATATACTTGAATAGTCATAAATATAGAAGCAGAGAAAGATCAAGTACTTAAATTTAGGCTTTAAGAACATTGCTTGAAAAAAAACCCTAATCCTTTTGCTCTGGTAAAGAACAGAGAGCTAKTGCTGTTCTCTGGTAACCCATCTCTATTAGCAACAGGAAGCTGGAAAAATAAAAACTGATTTGGAGTCATTGACCCTCAGCTTAGAAACTCTAAGGGAGCTCTAATATTTAGAAGGTTGCAAAGACTTTACAATAAATACAGCAGTCTTATAGATTGTGTCTAAACTGAACTCTAGGTGTGAACGTAATGTGAATAAAAATCTCAATTCCTGATAATTCAGTTYAGGAAGCAAGGCTGAACACCTGCTCTGATCTGATCCAATTTCCTGGATGCTATTTTCTGCAAAGGAGTGAAGCCATGAAGGGAATGTGATTTGTACCTCTCATGGAATGGATGTTAACTGAACTGAAGAAGTAAGTGTTTCATTATTTTAAAAGCAAAATTAAAAAGGCTGAAAGAAACAAAAATATAACTAAGAAAATCGTAATAGGAAAAGACACAACAATATTCTCTCACGGCAGACAAAAATTACAAACACTTTTGAATTTAAGCCTCTTAGAAATGTTATTGCATTGTAAGGTTGAAAGTCTTCAGATTTATATCTGGTTGAAGAATGAAAGATAAAGGAATATATTCAAACAATTCATGAAGTAGAATTGTAAGCAAAACAAAATAGCCATCTAACTTGACTTTTAAACATTCTTGACAAATATGTACATGAAAATTAAACATAATTAATTTTATCCTCTTACCTTATCTTTTTTTATGAAAAGTACCAAAAGGAAAATGAACTGCAGTGATTATTGACCTAACTACATAAGTACCCACAGCCATCTTCTCAGATATTTCCTTGCTCAAACTAGAACTGGAAAACCTTACAGCTAACTTTTTGGCTTCAGTCTTCCTATTTTCTCCCTTCTTTAGTTTTTATGGATTTATTCCAAAGACAATTTGGCAGTAAATATAATTTCTTTTTTTATGCAGTCTATGACTTTTTAAAATTCAGATATCTGCATCACATCTGTGGGGAAAAAGCACATGCCATTATTGAATTTTATAATGAAAGAGATGAGCTCTCTAAGTGATCTTAAATTGATGAGAAAAATTGCACATCAAGTATTGTCACAAGTGAGAGAAACGCATACTAATCAGGGTAGTTGCTGTTTTCAAATCATGTTCCTGACAACCTGTTGCTATGTAAATCCAATCCCTGCAAAAGCTATCTCTCTCTATATATGTTTATATAAGTTACATAAGGAAGGTATTGCATAAATCTGTGATGTTGAGGACACTCAAGACCTAAGTCCTGAGACAAGACATGTAACTCATTGGCTTGGATTCACGGTTTGAGATGTCTGGAAGGTGTCTCAGGGCAGAACTCAAAGCCTCCTGCCTCAGCATTCCCCACAAATTAATATGATGCTGGACATGTCCAGCCAGGCCCTCCATGAAGCAGCACTGTGGATGGTAGGAAATATGCCATGGCTGTTCCAAGGAAAGGAGGCATTTCTCAAGAGGTTTGCAAACATTGCTAGAGACATAGAAAGCAATTTAGGGTTASCAACAAAAGCTGCAGGCAGCAAAATAGCATGGACCTCAGTTCACATAGATACTCAGCTGTTGAAGGTGGGATTTTTAGCAGCCCTTGCACCTGTTTATAATAAAATCAATTGGCAAGTTTTCTCCTAGATACACTGAGGCAGAAACAGGTTAGTGCTGAGTGGCAGTGGTAACACCACAAAACCAAAACATATCATTCTTTAGTGGTCTTCTAAGATCAGGGTTCTCACAATTCCCAGAAATGCCTGTGTTAATTTGCTGACTGCAAGGAACTGTTTTCCTATCTACTGCATGTTTCAGCCATGGCACACACTCAGATCCTGTGYGCTGAGTACTTGTTGCCTGCCTTGCAGGTTACCCTCAAAGAAAGAAAGAGCAGGTCACAGGAGACTGTGCACTATCAGTGGTGAAGGGAGYAAATAAAGCTGTGAGGTGCTATGATGTATTTACCTTTGACTGCAAGATCCTTTGTTTGGATTGAACAAATTAGCTTCTCAGAAGTTTGCTCATCTGAGCAGCAGCTGTTTGCCATATGGATCAAAACTGCATTTGGCAAATGGAATCACTTCCTCGTGCCCATCTGATTTTCATGTACAGTCATATATCAGAATGTTTAAGGGAGGAGTTTGCTGGTCTGCTGAGGGTGGTTCAGCTGAGAAATGTTTATTTTGTATCCCAGTTTTCTTTTTTTTTCCTTTTCCCCAGAAAATTATTCTCCTACATAAGACTTAAAACCCAGCAAAACAAAGAGTCCAAAAAACAAATTTTACAAAGTTATATGAGGAAAAAAAAAGGTAGTGGAATAGCAGGTGATAAATATGTTTTAATCTTTGTAAAATAAGACAAATATTCTGAGTGAAAGTCTGTCTCTAAGGAAGTAAGAAACACTGTATTTTTTTATATTGTCTTAATATTGGATTACTATCAACAGATATGAGAATTTAATCAAAGAATATGAAGATTATGAGTGTCAGTTATAATATTAGTGCAGGAAGAATTAATAGTTTTAATGCTTTAAAATGTTGACAGGGAATTTTCCAGTTTAACTAACTATGGTTTAAATCTATGCAACAGGATTATGCAAATAGAAAGAAAAAAAGCCTTGTATGGGTTATAATCCTATGAGCACATAATTTTAGCTATAGACTTCGAGCACTGCTCATGCAAATCTGTCACAGCAGATTTCATGCTTTTAATGAATGAACAGAGCCTCAAAACACCTTCTGGTTGTTATGGGTTAGAATTGTTGGAGCCAGTAACCAAAATGAATGAGATTAAGAAATTTATTCATGGACATAATGCATATCCAGATTTACATATCATGTTCACATGTTCCCATGTGGACTCCTACACCAACCACACTAATCACAGAATATCAGAGAGATAATACACATATAAATTAGGTAATGTGTAATTGTGGATTTATTTATAACTTTGGGATACTGTCCTCATGACCAGAACACTGGTTCATCAACCTCTTGATTTCTTATCTAATCAGAACCTTAGCTATACAAGGAATGACTTTTTTTATCATTATTTTTATTATTTTTATTATTTTTATTATTTTTATTATTCCAGGGTTTTTTTTTACAAATTCCTATTGATTTTATTAATTCTACTTAATTTCCTAAAAAATCCTATTGATTCTGTATTACATCACAAACTTGCAGACGTGGAGTTTTTCACGTGTTTCCACTGGTTGCAGAATRTTTTTCTAATTCACTTCTGGTGCAYWAAAGCAACAGAATTTCTGTCCTTTAACTACTTTTTGTTTCATGRGACGTATTTCCTTAATTCTTAGATTTTTTTCCTACGAACTTATTTATCTTCTTGCGATCAAAACCAATGAGCAAATTCCAGCTAAAAAGATTTAAATTGAAGACACTCAGAAAGGTGGGCATTTGACTAAGAGGAAGCAAATACTTCCAGAATACTTTGAGGGCAATCTGAAAGTTGCCCTGAAATTTATTCTATGTAGGCTTATTGATTGTGACATCAAATACTTCTTTACTGCTAACAATGCTACAATGAAACCTAAGTGACTACCTCAGAGTTAAATGCCCAGACTCTGGACATCTAGCATTAGATAAAACAAATACAACTCACAATTAATAACTAGGTACAAGTGAGAGGCCCACATAAACATTTCCATTGGAAAAATATCCTTTAGTAGAGAGTCCTTTCCCTCATTAATTATGTATTTTGTTTCTTGTTTGTGACCAGTCCATGTGTGCATGCCATGGCACATGGCAAAGAGGCGTGTGTGCTGTTCCCACCAGCACAGCTGTTGCTGTGGGATGTGACAGATACCTGAAGGCAGCTCAGGGACACACAGGAGTGTTCTCAGGAGATGTGCACTCAGGAACCTGGACTTCCTTTGGTAAGGCTGGAGGACTACAAGGCAGAAACATCTAGAAAATGTGGGGTAGAACATGGCATAATACAGAGTGACAGGCAGAAATACATGTTTTCCCACCTATGTAAGAGACAATCATAGGTGTAATGATTTTTCACTCTTCCAGTAGTATTTTTTTAGGCTTCCTGGACTCTAGAATATATCTGAAAGTTTTCTTATGTTTCTTATTTTCACTTCTGGTTCCCTGGTGTATATATAAAAATGTCTTTTAAAATGGATTTGTGGGTAGGCAACCTTCCATTCCAAACACAGATGGTACATCTGCATTTATTATTTAGACATGCTAAGTGGAAAACTTTTTTACAGACTATTGTAACTATACTTTTTTTCTCACTGACTTAATCCATTTGGAAATGAAGTAGTGACTTTTTTTTATTTAAAACAGAATATTTGTGCTCTATTACCTATTAAATAAAATGAATAGGCAAACGACTTTATCCCATTGCCACAGTTGCTGTTCCTGCTTGACTGCAGAGATTTTTACCTACTTAGAAGGTTGTATCATTGTCTTGATACTCATCAAGTATATGATCAACCTTGGCTTAAACAGTGTGATGCACCACTGAAAAATTATTTTCCTTCCCGTTGCAACCATGTCATATTTGACTGAATACTTGTTTCACCATGAGTGCTACTTCACTGGAATTTTTGCTGGCCAGACGACCTATGATTTTCAGTCTGAATGTGCATTTTTCCATCCTGACATTCTCTTCTTTGAATTCCATGACAAAAACTAGCTATTTATTCAGACTTGATTTTACAAGGCAGATATTTATATTTTATCTTCTTTTTTTTGTGAGTGTTTTGACTCAGGATAAAACTCTATAAGTTTTTTATCAATAGTTTGTGAATTATTTTGGAGTCAACACCCTTTGAAGTACCTCCTCTATTTTTATAAAAGTAACCTCATATACCTAGAGCCAAGAAAGTTCTTCTGAAAAAGTGTCTAAAATCATCAGTAGTCCCAGAGATGTGACTGGGAGATAACCAAGGATAACCAAATTTGTGACCATATTTTGTTATCTCTTTAAAAATGGGTCACCCAGAACAATAGCTAGTTAATGTTATTCAGATGTGATCTTCGTGAGCAGCAGAAAAGCTGATCCCTGCTGTTAAGCTCCATCTTTGAGGAGGCTGCTATTTACAGTGCTGATACTCTTTCTGTATTAGCTGGATACACTGATGTGATAGAACATTTCAAGCTCTTAGTATCCTTCTACCTCCTTAAAAAGTTTCTTTGAAAATCTACCACAGAGAAGTGTCTTTGGTTCAACTGTAACTGCATTTCACCAGTTGTTCTGGTATCAGCAAAGTCAGGAAAGATAACCATGGACAGAATGGCTGGCAGCACATCTCAGTATGCCACCTGAAGTGCCTGCTCTCTGGGATTTAGCCACTAAATTTTGCCCTCAGAGTCATGACTCTTTGTTTACTTTTCTTCTTGCAAACTTCTCTTCTGTGTTTGTTTTATAGGCCAAAATTAAATTCATAAATCTTAGCCCACATAACTGTATTTTTAAATTGGCAATACACAGGAAGACTGTAGGGTTTTAATAAAAGTTTTAGGAGAGAGAAAGGGAAAAAGAGAGGAGGAAAGAAAAACAGGATGGTAGGGAGAAAGTTAAGGGGAAATTGTGATGGAGAAAGAGAGAAAAGGAAAAAAGAGAGAAAGAAAGTGAGGAAGAGGAAGATGAAGTAGAAGTGAAAGAGAAAAGGAGAAAGAAAAAGAAAGAAAGAAAGAAAGAAAGAAAGAAAGAAAGAAAGAAAGAAAGAAAGAAAGAAAGAAAGAAAGAAAGAAAGAAAGAAAGAAAGAAANAAAGAAAGAAAGAAAGAAAGAAAGAAAGAAAGAAAGAAAGAAAGAAAGAAAGAAAGAAAGAAAGAAAGAAAGAAAGAAAGAAAGAAAGAAAGAAAAAGAAAGAAAGAGGAAATATCAAGTTCCATATGCACTGTCAGTATCTACTGTCAATGAGGCATATAAGTGGTTTACCACAGTAATTAGCACTTCAGGTTCTTTAAAAAAGTGATTGATATCCAGTATTCAACATTTTGGTTAACTATGACTCCAGTTAAAAATTGGAAAATTGTTTCCAGATACAGAGACAGGTTTCTATACTGAAAGTCCTTTCAATAGGATTTATCAGACATTCTTGTCATAAAATACAGATTAAATGTCAATAGTGTATTTGCTATTTTATTCTTGGGAAATAAATACCAGATTTTTTTTCTTTTTTTTTTTTTTCCTTGGAGCAGTTATAAGAAAAATAGTTTAAACGTGGTTCATCTCAGGCTGAGTGACATATCCCTGTATTTCCTGTGGGTGCTCAATGCACATTATCAGTGGTTTATCTGGAGTATTTCCATAACTGAAGGACATGTGTATAAAATAATCTCAGGCAAAAATAGAGAGTATTGCCATTGCTCTTTAATACATGAATTGAAACCACACTGGTTTATCTACTGGGAATAAATGAAGAAATAYGTTGGAATGGCAAAAAATTGCTAATCAGATATGTGGTATGTAAATCTACATATTTTCTGTATTGATGGTTCTACTTCCTTATTAAAAATTGTTTATTCAAGGGTTTACATGAATTGTTTATTCAAGGGTTCACATGAAAAACAAGTAAAGGACAGCAGGGTCATTAGGGTTTGGTTTGGTTTGGCTTCTTTCCTTCTTAAGTAATAATATTGCAACTCTGAATATTCATTTCTCCATAGTATATGGAAAAAGCTATTTTTTACCAGAAGAAAAAACTCACAAAATTGTATATTTGAAAATCCTTTGCTCAGCTTATTTAGCTAATATTTTTGCTTAGCTGTTTACATGGGAAAGATCTATGCACGGAGCGAGAAAAAAGACATAAATCACTGGGAAGATAATTTCATAGCATCAAAAACTGGATGGCCATCAAATATTGGCAAGTTGGAAAACATTCTAAGGAAATATCATTGAAAACTTGTTCTGGTTTTATACTTTTCCCTAGACAACCGCCATTGATTACTGTCAGATAAAATTTCTTGTCTATTTGGGCTTGTCTGTCAAACTAATCTGCAGACTGTTAAATTAAAACCCAGTGTTAACTGATCTGGGGAGTTAAGAGATACAGTGAGTATTAATCTTTATATCACTACTGTAAGAAAGACTTCAAAAAACTTCCAGTAATAATACAAAGTCAGAAATAATGTGTTTCAGTTTAGGGCACAGCACAAATGCTATTCAGCAGAGAAGAAACCAAACAATTTTTCTATAACTTTTTCTATGCCATTATTGCAAATGTATTTTTTTTTTTGTTTTACGTTTATATATATATCAGTATGATTTCATCAATAAGAAAACCTTATTTAATAATATGACAAAAAACATTAAAATAGGCCATCGCACCAGCTTGCTTATCAGTAGTGTTCCAAATTCAAACCTTTTTATTTGGTAGGTTTAATTTTTCATATAAAGAATGGGATCAAAACTTCAGCAAAGTTCAGCAAAGTGGCAGACAGCTTTAGAATTGTAGGTTCAGCCCATAGACATCCAAATTCTGCTTCAGTCTTATTTTAGCTGCATAAATTGGTACCAAAAACTTCAGCAGAAGAATATGCTAAGGCAAGGATATACTCTGTCACTGCACTTCACTCTGCAGTGAAGCCTAGTCATCCATGCTCAAATTTCACCTATAACAAAAAAACTTGGTCAACAGTTTATCTGTATGAAATGTGGGGACTGGGTACTTTGTACTTGGGTACTGTGCATAGTTTTGAGGTATAGAATACTAAAAATAGCCTGGAGAAGTGAAAATGCTTTACTGGCACAGCAGATGTGGAGCAATCACACTGTTATCAGCATCATTTCACTACCAGAATTGCAACGACCTTAGGGGAGAAAGCTGGACTGATGAAAGGTTTTTCTTTAAGATATAAAGAAATGACAGAGCAGAGAAATTTAACAGTTTCCCCTGGTCTTCCTTTGAGAGTTCCTGTCCTGATTCTGCAGCCACATGTCCCTTTTCCCTACCTGACTATTTTCCAGTAGCTGCATTACGAAACTCGCATCCCAAACATGGAGACTTTGATTCCAATAAAGTACCCAAAGCTTATTCTTTACAAGAAGTCAAGCTGATATTTCTCCTTTGATAATATCTTTTCTGATATCTTGGCAAGCTTTCTGTCTCTGAGCTTACAAACCTTAAACCAGGAAAGATCAGTATTTTATGGCCATGAATATTTTTTGTGAGTTCTTTTTTGTTTGTGKTTTTTTTTCTGAGCTGTTATAAATAAGGCCTCCTGTCTGAGAGACTGCTAGGAAACTGATGAAGCCTCGTGAAGGTTTCTTTCTAAAATCTATAACAGCACCCTAGGTAGAAATTCTCCTCTTTGATATGAAATCCTAGAGAATTTACTTTTGACAGCAAGTTCTGGAAGTCTTCAGTCTCTGGAATTCAAAGAGCTCAGGCTTTTGTCTCTGGATTTTTGACTTGCTGAAGTTATTCCATAGTGTACAATCCACAGTCAAAGACCAGTTTAATTTTATCCTTTGGTACTCTAAACTTATTGAAAACACTTCTTAAAATTTATACCATTCTGAGATATATTAATAGTATCTTTATAGCAATATTTCATTTTTATTAAACTACTGCATGTTACGTTTTTTATTGTATCTGATCTCTCAGCGTCAGTTTTGGTAGAGTTTTCTCAGCCTGACAATGACTTTTTTTGACAGAAATATCATATTGGAAGATAAAGATCCTTTGCTTTTTGCTGCCATTTTACCTCCTCTAGGGATAAAATGTATGCTATAGAGAACCTGTTGGAAACTTTTCCCAATTTAAAAGTACACATTTGAGTTGAAAAAAACAATACATGGGGCCTGCATTAATATGTCTGCATCGCTTTTGTCAAAATTTTCCTGGAATAATTGTGGTTTGTTTGGACTTTTTTATTGTATTTTATATATATATATATATATATATATATAATTACAAAGCAAAAACTATGTCTTCATTTGTAACCCATCAAAATTTCGTTATGTTTTTGAAATAAAAGAAATTACTGAAAGTAAAAAATGCTCTAGGAAATGCAAAAACTATTCTCCAGTTTGGAATCTAACATAAAAATATCTTAGAAAAGCTATCCTAGGTTTTCTGGTTTAGCCAGATAAATGAAAAAAAATATATATTCAGCTAGGGATGTTCAGTGGTTTTATTTAAGCATATGCTTGATTTTCACTGACTTAAAAAAATGCAAGAGTACAGGTGAATTATTTGTATATAGAAAAGGAAGCTTTAATATACTGTCCAAATGACATATACACACACCTTACCTCAGGCATTAAATCATTAAATGGATTTAAAATACAAATAATTCTAAAGAAAACGTGACTTGGAGATTTTCTTAGTGGTTAAATATTTTAGGTGGATATTTCCAAGCTTTTCAACAATAAAGAAGAAAAGTGAAAATACAAATCTTCATTTCCTTGATCATGGTCAAGCTTTGTACTTTACAATACAGATAATTCTAAAGAAAATGTGACTTGGAGATTTTCTTAGCGGTTAAATATTTTACGTGGATACTTCGAAGCTTTTCAACAATAAAGAAAAGAAGTGAACACACAAATCTTCATTTCCTTGATCATGGTCAAGCTTTGTACTTTACCTAAATATGCAAAGCAATGAAGACTTTCTGAACCAAAAAACACAGTCTCAGAAAAAAAACCCACTTAAACTATGGCATGTAAATAAAGGGCTTCAAGGGTTGTTGCTTCATATGAAACATATTCAGCTTCTGTTTTTTTTTTCCAAAGGCCAGTACCACAACTTAATTCTAGTAGACCAAGGTCACAGAGAGGTTCATATTTTTTTACATTCTTCCAAAAAAAAACAACAACAACAAAAAAAAAAGCTATTGTAAAGGGTTTGCAGCTCAAATTAGGCCTTGAGTAATACAAAGTGCATTAGAAACTATTTACCAGTACTACCAGTGATGTTTATTCTTTGCAGACTTTCTTGGCCCTGCACTGCAGAGGAAAAAAACAAATATAAACCAAAAGTTTAGCATTCTTCATCAATATACCTAAACTCTGATTATCTAAAAGGAACAAAATTCTTTTGAGTTGAGTGAGGGATTTTTGGTGTTTCAAAACGCACATAACCATAGTGAAGCATGTCCCACAAAACTTCAAATGGATATTCCTGGAAGTTTTAATGAAAACAATAATTTTGCATGCACAATGTAGATAAAACATTTAGGTGTGTAAATACCTAAATTTCAACTAGATAAAATTTTAACAGTTATTGCCTACTAATAGCAATGTGCTATATATATCCTTGCATTTTTCTTTCTTTTTTTTTTTTTCCTTTTTCTCCTCCCAAATATTAGAAATAGTAATTTCTGATGRGCTGCATTATCATCTGCTGCCCTTGGGTACCTTTCCATAAATGACTTAAAMAACTTTCACACTAGAACTTGAAAATTGTTCTGTTATCCACCTTAACTCTTCTTAGTTAGCATATAGCAAATACAAGAAAAGCAATTACCATATGTCCCATGCAAGAAAACCATAAAGGATTTATGCTATTAACTGACTGCAGATATGAATGCAGGATTACCTGGCTCGGGTTTAGCAGCCAGGCCCCAGCACCTGGGACTCTGTGTGCAGGAAGAATTGTAAATTAGGGATGTTTGAATATTATGAACACATGAGAGTCACAAGGGGTGGAACCAAGCCCAACCAAGTCACTCTGGAGCTCGTCTCCATTCTTGGGTTTCCCTGGTGGGGAATCAACACAAAGCCTCATGTGAGGTGCCACAATATCCTGATTTACTTTTTGTACAGGATTCTACACACTTGATTGGGGTGGTGAATCTGTCCTCTGGGACTAGCGGGTCAGATCTGCCACATTTAGTATGATGACATGCAAAGTCCTTTGGACTGAATCTAGAATAGTAGACTGTGAAGTTTCTGAGCCTTTGCTTTCAACTGGACATTAATTCCTGTGTGTGGATCTTGTTACCCACTTCTTCCTGCTCCTCCTTCCAGTTTTCACGCCTTATTTCCCTTTCTCTTTCTGCACTAAGAAGGTGTGGGTATTATCTTGGGAAGTACCACGTGTTCCCAGAGCTTGGGCTCTGGCTGAGGYGCCTCAGCAAGTACTGACACCTGCCATGTGCTGTGACTCTGCTTGAACTCTGCCTTTCCCAGCAGTGTCAAATCCTGTGGTCCATAGCACAGCCTTTTCTGCCCCGAATCTCAAGATCAGGTTATATAAAAAAGACAATAAAACTTAATACCTCTTGAAATGTGAAAACACAATTGCTTGGTTTAAACTACTCAGGCAGCCTGAGACTTTTTAATGAATTAGCTCTATGTTTAACAATAATTACCGCAATTGCTTGCTTGTTTTATTTGGCTTATTCTTCACAGTGATACTTGTACTAGATAAATCAAGAAGTAAAAAGGTCTATTTTGATCAAAAGTGTTGCTTCATATGAAAGATGCTGGTTCATTTAGAAAAGTTTTCTTTGAAGCTATTTGTGACATATTATTATTTTGTATACACGTAAGGATTCCGACCCAAACCGTGAACATTTAGCATTTCTGAATAGCAAGTTTCATCTGAAAAACAGATTCAAATGTGCTTATGGTCAGAAAAGAGAATAAAAAAATAGCAGTTTMTATGTGTTTGGTCATGTCTGCTTACTTTTCCAACCAAAATAAAATTTTTAATATTTTTTTTTACTCATGTAGGCAGTCCAGATGAAATACATCTTTGGTAAAGTGTGCAGTAACTCTTTTCTTTTTAGGTAACTTCTACAGAAATGTTATGCTACTTTCCTAATACAGACCTACATTGATTTGAAAGCCAGGTTATCAGAGCAAGTTTGCAGAGCTGCCAAAAAATGAGAAAAAAAAATAATCAAAAAACCCAACAACCCAAAAATCTCGACTCTCAGATAAGCCCCAAAAACAGAAATAGAGATAGAGATTTATAGTTCCAAAAACATGCCCTCAAAAGGTCAGAAAAAATAATATTCTTGCATAAAACCCACTACTTTTGAATATCATACTTTAACTTTAGTTAGTCTATGTGCAGACTGAAACTGAATACAGAATTCTTTCTGAAAACTGAAGCATGAAAATGCAATTTTTGCAGCTTTCCATATTGAAAATTCATTTCAAGATAAAATTTGATTGAATTGATAAAATATTATGCTTCTGTTTGAAAATCTATGGGGCAGGAAGACGCAGAAAAAGAATCATCCTACATTTTGCAGTACACGATGCGGCACCGAAGAGCATCTTCCTTTCACAGATCCAGATGTAAATCTATGTCTTGACTGCCTATGAATAGAACATCTGAACACAGAATCTGTAGGATCTTTCCCTTCTAACGTACCTTCTGCCCCTGGCCCTCTGGTCCGTGTGCCCTGACTTCCTCTGAGGGGAGATATTTACGACCTATGTAAAAGGCAGAGGCATCCTCAAGCAACTCCCCCAAATTGGACAAATGGAGAAGCAGGACTATGGAGTTACACCTGCCCAGCACAACATCTGCACCTAAAGAAGCTTATGACTTCTTGGGCTTGAGCTCTCCTACAGAASTGAGACACATCATGAATAATCCACAAGATTATGTATTAATAATAGGAATCCATAGAGCAGAATATTTCCTCCATTAAGGAGCACCCTAGTCCTCACGAGACACAACAGCAATCTCCCTAAAATTTAGGAGGAATCTGATTACAGGCCAAATATTCCCCTCAGGGAAGTCATTGGTAAAAATATTCTACTTGGCTTTAATGGCACATGATACTGTCCTTTGCAAGAAAGGTCACTCAACACATGCATGGACAACAAGTCAAATACATCTGGTTAACAGAATGTGGCTATTTTGGGCTCAGAATGGTAATATGATTATTTTTGTTGCTTTTTGTTTATACTTATGTCTATCTTTGGCAGGGAGAAAAACAGAAAACAAAACCTGGGAAATCCATGTTGTATCAGTTGCAGTGGACAAGGATTCCACACAAGGTTGTYGGCCAGTGGAATACATGCTCTCTGTTTCTCAGGTTGTACATCTCCAAGAAATTCCTGAAAATTAACTTTTACTCTTGGGAGAAAAACAAGGACCRCAAAAAGAAATCAATTAAAATCCCTAGAAGTAATGCTGCAACAGAAAGTATTTTTTTCACACAAATGTATTTTTCCTGTAATACCAAATGTTCAAAATATTTTCTTAACAAACTGTCTCTCAACTTGCTTTTGTCACCTTACTTTCATCTAGTAAGGCAGTAATTCCAAATGGAAATTTTAACTTTTGCCACTGTGCATAAACCAGATAAAAAGCCCAACTCATATATGTTGGAAATACTTGATTAAAGATTATTTGTGGATCAGGAAACAACCTATTTTTTTTTTTTTTTTAAGAATAGCTGTTTCACTGAAAGGTGCTAATCATCAACATAGGCATAGGAGTCTAGGCTGGGAAGGAGACATATATTTCTGACTCACATTGCATGGGGCCACATGTAGGTCTCTGTTTTATTTGTGGAAAATGGAGGGAAGCAGTTTCCGCTGTTGTCACACTCTCCTGCCGTAGATGGTAGGTGGATGCATGGGAGAAAGGAGCAGTTTAAACTACAGCAAAACTTTTCCTCAAGTGTTTATTTTTGAACACTTGTGTGTCACGAAGGCCGGTCTCATGACTTTAAACAAAACCCAATGTCATTGCTTCCATGAGGTYAAAATGAAGTGCAAGAGAAGAATTACAATGACTTTGCCTCCAACAGAAGGAAGGTCAGGCATCACTTTGGCCTGAAGTTTGTCTCCATGGAGCGCTGCCAGAAGCTGATACTTGACCTTTAAATTGCCCAGAGCTGCCACAATTTTGGGGAAGTGGAATTTGTCAGATGGCCAAAGAGGGTGATGGAAAGGCCGGGCTGGTGGCTAGGTGCAGCCACGGGCAGGTCAATTTCCTTACAGTGAAATTGTCCAAGGGGTGGGAGAATCCCAGCCAAATGGCTATGGATGGAGGTGCTGCCTTGGGATGAGGCCAAGGGGCAGGTGCAGAAAGTGGGATGTCGTGAAGGGACATGTCTGCAGGGAAGGAGAGGTCTGTTCTGGCTGCAAATGAGATGGCAATGGGAACTGCGAGGGAACCATGCAGCAGGAGCCACTAGCCCCGGGGCAAGAGTTGAGAGACCCGGCCCGGCCCGGCTGCTCCTCCCGAGTCTCTGAGGGATGGAGACAGAGAGGCGGGAGAGAAGAAGGGAGGAAGGGAGAGAGGGAGGGAGGGATGAGGCGGTGGAAGCCTTCTCCCTGGGCTGATTGAGGGGTGGGAGGGAAGGGAGGCAGCTCCTGAGGAGGGGAGGAGAAGAAGAGGCAGAGAGGGGATGTTGTTAAACAGTTTCTTACCGTAAGAGGGAGTTGGGACCCAGATCTTTCCAGTTAATCACACAACAAACTTAGATCATCGCAATAAAAAGCTCGGCTCACTCTGCCTCCTCGAGTGACCGGCGGTGCACGGGGTCCCTCCGAGGAGCCATCTCCCCTTCTCCTCCCCGCCAGCCGCCGGGGGGGCCGCCGGCACCATGCGGGCCACCCACCTCCTGCCAGCCTTGCTGCTCCACCAGCTGCTGCTGCTGCCCACCGCCATCCCCGCGGCAGGTCAGTTCTTCTATCACTTCCCTAGCGACCCCGGTCCGCCTCGCAGCCGCAGCACGTCCCCTCTCCCCGGCTCCGCTGTGGCAGGGAGGGTGCTGGGGCGGCGCGCCGGGCGCAKCCCGCAGCTCTCAGCCCGCAGGTCGCAGCCCGCAGGTGGGGCTGGCAGCGCCTCACTCACCCGGCGTGTCCGGGCGGGGAGGCAGCGCCCGCGGAGCCGAGCGGAGCGCAGCGAGCGGCGGTCGGGACCAGCCGCGCTCCGGCCGCGCTGCCCCGCGGGACGCGGTCCCGTCCCGGCCCGGCCGCCGCTCCCCACCGCCCGCACCGCGCTGAGAGGGGCGCGGGGCTCGGCCAGGACGGGCAGACCTGGAAACCGGGAGAGAGGGAAAGGAAATCTCATCATTGGCCAGAGGTGCTGCCGGCCGTTRTCAGGACGCGACCCTGTATTCTTAATTTCCAGTGGTAGAATAAATGTTAAGTAACAGTAGTTGACGAGGAATACCCAAAAGCACGGGATAGTGCATTGCTGAACGGGAATGTCCTTGCTGAAGTTCAACAGCATGAACATGCTATTTCCAGACTGAAATACTTGTAATTTCATTAGATGTTCCCGCTGAAATCCGGGAGATGGGGGGAGGAGGGGGAGGGGGCAAGGAACAAACAATAAGTAATCAAGTGCTGGTGCTCTTTAGCTGAATTTCTTTCCTGAAGTGTCCCCCCTGGACTGGTTATCTGAAGAGCCAACCCTGTGCTTTCTATTGGCCCTCTGGGAAGACGTTTAAGGAAAAAAAAGTTTGTAAAGGTTTCTACAAACCTTTCCTTCCTTCCGGCAACATTGTTAGGGTCAGACCTTTGCACAGACAGAAACGAAGGACAGGCACAATTCAGGGAAAGAATCTGCCAGGAGCGGGCAAAGCAAGGGCAGAGAACTGTGGCAGCTGGGCTCTGGGGCAATATCTGAGGGCATCAGGCAGATTAGGGCAAGGAACACTGATGGCTTCTAAGATGTAACTATGTTTTCTAGTTAAAAAATTAATATTTTGAAATGGGATTTCAAAGTGGAATATTTTGTGATCTGAGTGGGCAAGTCAGAAACAGACTGGCAGCATCACGTGCAGTAAAACCTGTTGTTTTCCCCCTGCAAGCAAGAGAGTGGTTCTGTAGGATGCTGAACAATCTCATTACAGCTTCCGTGCTCAGTCTGCTCACTGAGGATATYGTTTTCACAGGCATTCTTTAGCAGGTGACACAGAGATACAGACACTATCCTACTATACTTTTCTGAACTCCTTTTCCATGGACATTGGAATTTCCATTTTTCCATGCAGCTTGTCTGAAAAGTGGTGACTAGAGCTGGTTAGGAATTTTCTGAGGAAATGTTTTGGGTTTCTTTTACTGGAAAATGCTGATGCATCAAAACTTTTCACAAAAATAATTCCTGCTAAAGAGAAACTTTCTTTGGTTTGTTTCCCTCAAATCAAATTACAGTGAAATATGCTGCAGGAGACATTGGCAATAGCTTGTGGTAACSTGCTGTTGAGAAACCTTCACCTGTAACAGAAGCTCATCAACTGATGGTATAGTTAGAAACAAAAAGCAAACACACTGCAGACACACTCACACACACTTTATCCCATGGGCCAAAGGTACACAGATAGTCTATAGCCAAGCTAATAAATGCTRGGTCATGATTTGCTCTCCTGGTAAATCAGGGTTCTTTTCTTGATTGAGAGAAAGTCCTTGTTGTCCCTGACTGTAGGCTCTTAGTGCTGGTCTGTAGTTTACCAACTTCAATGAATGTTGGATCTATCTAATATTTTGAGAGGGAGACTGAGAGACRCCTTTGGTACTGCTGCATCAGTAGGGGATGATGAATAGAGTTGTGCCTTATCCAATGGGCTCTCCAGTTTAGGAGTGAATGAKTCACCTTGATGAGGAGGAAAATTGGATTTCCAAAACTTCAGAGTTTTTTAGAGTAGGACTTGTTTTCCTACCAGCTCTCATGGKGACAGTTTCTTGACAACCCTGCCTTTCTTGATTTTCCTCCCCCACCTTCCTTAATATTAATTAATCCTGTTGTTTACCTTATTGGCAAGAAAGATGACTCTTATTACATGCTGCCATTTTGCTTACCTTGTTTTTAAAAATACATCTTCAACAAAAGTGTCTGTGTATTTACACTGTAGGCAAGGGAAAGTTSTGCTACTTCTTTTTGAAAATACAAATTTCTAGATCATTTCTGAAAAYGATTGCTTTGTAAACATACATGTTGTTGTTGTTTGCAATGTTGGATTCTTTTTACTGGGATGTTTTTAAGAAAGATTAGGATTTGCATACATATGATTATTTTCTGATATGAAAAACAACCTAAATGATGAAAAGAGAATTAAAACACAAGAAGCCTTCTGCTAATGCACATCCATACTTCTAGTGCTGTTCTGTCAAATCTGATTTCAAATGTRCATAATGATGAAAATAGTTTCTTCTGTAAATGCATATTCTGGGTTTGTAATCCCATGCCCTAARTTCTGCGCAAAGACAATGTCCTTTGTAACAGAAGTTGCTGACTAATACAATTGGGTTATATTAAGGGGTAAAGAAAAAGGAGAGTGAAGAAAACACAAGAAATTTAAATGTCAGCAAGCTATTACTTTCTGAGTTTCTTTTTAATATATAAAAGATAAGACGGTGATTGATGAAAGATAAATGTGCATGGTTCCTATAGACTGCTTGCCTAGTCATTATCAATATCCTCTAAGTCTCTGTCACTTGCACAAAGAAATTAAKCTGTAGCTAATAACTTTATCAAGGAGTTTCTTTACTTTTTCAAATATTCTTATTATTCAGTATTCTTGGGAAGTATCTCTTTAACAATGTTCATCTAGTGAAACTAAAAATGACTCTTTAATCAAAGCAACAGGTAGATTGGCATGTTRCAAAAGAGTGAATGTTAATGATTTATTTAAATTAAAGATACAATTTTCTGTGAGAGGACTGTCAGCCAAGTGTGTTTATTTAAATTTATTTAAAGCACATTCCKTAGTTTGGATGATCTGAAGAAGTTGCTAACGAAGATGTGGGAGTTGCTCTTAGTTCCTATATATAATTATCACTTTAAGAAAAATAAAATCAAATCCCATAGCCATAATCGATTTTTGAATGTTGCGTATTCCTGTGGTCTGCATAGCTAAGTATATTTTTAAAAATTAATGTGATTTATACTTTCCCATCCCAGCTGTAGATAATCATTATACTATATACTGTCAACAAAGTGAAATGATACTGTGCCAGTTGGAAGAGTGTATTCCTTCTGTTTAATGGAATCCTTTTGGTGCTCAGTGCCAGGGGCTGCTTGTTTTGCTCTCACATGTAATACAGCACTTACCCTGCTTAACAGATTTTCTGTTTCTATTAATGCCATTTTCATAAGCAACATAGCAGGAGAATATAGAGTTGAAAGACATGAGATTAAAATGTTGCGTAAAACTCTGGAAAATTGACCACTGAAGTCAAGGAAAGGAAAGCCTCTTATTGGAGGAGCTCATCTGTCATTATTGTAATACTTCAACTGAGGCCAGAGTTGGAAGGGAAACGTGCAGTGTCCCTCAGAGAGGAGAATATCTCCCTTTTGGATCTTTATGCTGAACATTAGTTTGCCACTTAAGCATTTCAGACTTTTCCAAGGAGGTTTGAAACCAGGATAACTGGGCCTCTTTTTGAGTAAAAGCGTGATGTGGAGGAAAAAAAAARCATTGCCCTGAATGTTTTACAATTACTGGTACTGGATGAGTGTTGGAATTTCATTCTCCCCATTAGCATTGAGGTGGGGTGGAATGGCAGAGACTGGAAGGCAGCACAGAGGTGAGAATGGATTGATCATGGAGGTGAGAAAGGATTGATCTCCRTGTTTATCTCCATGCTTACTTAGGAAGCAAGGATAGTAGGACAACTGCCATAATGCAAGCAAAATTTGAACCTTGCTGTGGGGAAAGTATGGCAGTTAAAAAGAACTGGGAAGATGGGGTGAGGACATGCTGTTACCCCATCTTTTTTGTGGCAGTGCCCCAGAGGGATCTACAGCTGTTCCCGAATGTTGTTAGTACCTACACGCAGAGCAGCACCGTGGCGAAGCAGAGCTGGGAATGTGCTCCAGATTAGTCAAATGTGTTGGCAAAATCTCGCTGTAGTTTTCAGTGGCTTGTGGGCCTCCACCCATGTGCTGTCTGATGAGCCCAGCCATGCCTGGCAGTGCTCGGTGCTGCTGGCCCAGCTGGGGACTGGCTGCTCCCTYTGTCCCCCCTCAGCTGCAGCTTTTCCTCTGACTCGCTGCCTTGGCCAGCAGCACTATTTTTATGTATACAACATGCAGCAAGGCCCTCATCACTCCTCACAGGGGCTGTTTTGCTGCCCTCAGCCRTCTGCCATTCTTTGTTTTGCCCAGTCCCTGCCCTGCCTACTTGTGCTTTTCTCCTTACCCCTTGCTGCATGCCCAGAATTCCAGCTGACTGGGACAGCATCACAATGGAAGGGCACAGCACACTGGGTGCTTTGAAGGAGACACCAAGTGCTTGCAAAGATTGTGGAACCCAATGGGAAATGGTGGGGATTTAGTACTTCTGCACAATGCATAAGAAGACAAATCTTAAAAGGGAAAATCATCTCAGTAATTTAGCCAGAGGTTAGATACWGTAAGTCARRGTACAAACTGCAGCACATTTGTTTCTGCCAGTGAGTCCCAGCATCCTGCTGAGCAGATAACCTTTTCTTGGAAGGAAAAGAGCTGTCCATTTGCAGCTACCATCCAATTTTAGAATATATTATCAGTTTTTAGCATTATCCTTAGCTCCTTGAACTTTCATGCTGACTATAGGAGTGGGTTCCAAAGGCAGGACTTAACATAAACATGAAGGTGGGTTGCCAGTTTCATGGCAGTCTTTGCAGTTGTTAATAAGGGGGTGTGGGTGTGTGGTGTCAGTAGTAATGTAAAGCCAAAATAAAAAATCTTTTTGCATTTCCTGAGTCTGCTCAACAACCAGACTGAGAGCCAATGCAGAAATACGGAAATCATTAACTATTATATATAGATATTATATGGATAGTTATGCATATTTCAAACTCCTTTCTAAAAATTGTGTGTTTTTTCCTCATGAAGCTCTTGTGCCAAGAAAATAAATTTCAGAAGTTAAAATATTCACATCATCCTCCAGGTACTTCTGAAAAACTGTTTAGTTTTGACAAGCTAGAGATGCCTCCTTGGACAGCTGGTTTTATTTTGGTGACTTTCCATCTACACAGCTGACTACAGATTTTATGGGTATGCTTGGTAAACTTCTTTTACGCCAAATTATTGTCTTACATAAATAACCGCATTAAACTTAATCTGGCATTTTAAGCCTATCCAATCTACAAAGTTGTTTTCTTGGGCACAACTCAGAKTGTTCCAGTTTCTCATTATGTTGGTCTGCCTTTCTTCCTTTTTTTTTTTCTATTCCTCCCCAAATGAGAAGTCATTTGGAAAAGGTGTTCACTTCTTGTATTCTAGCCAGGAACTGGATATTTCTGATACTGAAACAGGCAGAAGGAAAAGTCAAAGTCAATGAAAGTAAGTTAAAAGTGTTGAGCATTAATTCTTTTTGTCAGAGTGACTCTGATTTATGACTTAAGAGACAAAACTGCCTTGAATGTATTCATTGAAAAAGTGCTTTCTAATTGTTCACACACATATCAATACTGWGATGACCCTGTTAATGATCTTAGTATCAGCATTCATCTTTAACATCCTTTCTTTTATTTCTSTGACCACACTCTTAACTTCAGCATGTTTTATCCAAAACCATTTAGTAACATCTACTCATCTACTTTCACTATCTGGTGAAGATTGGGATTGTTTGTTTTTTTCTTTTTTCTTGACGAACAAGTATATTTATGCCATCATACTGAGGCACACATCAGAATACAGTTTACGCTTGACGTTTTATATCCTTTAAAAAGCACCTTCTTGGAAATATTTTATTGAATATACTTAAAACTATCCCTTCTGTCATATTTTATAGACAAGTAAAACACCTCACTGCATTTGCATACTGGTGTCAACCCATATATGATGAGAACTGTTGCTTTTTTTTGAACCCCATTCAATGATTTTTTCTTGTTACACAAGTTTTGCCAAATGCTCTTCTATGCATATAAACATAYTTTGTTTTTAATTTTTGTATTAAATTGTCAATGTTTATACTGAGATAAGCATTCTGCTTTGATACATCTGACACTGTGATAATACATTGTTTTGSAGATTTTTGCTTTATGCTGTTTTTTCCCATTTAGAAACTTATGAATATRAGTTACTACACATGTTTTTTATCAAGTATGGTGTCCCCTGATAAAATTTTAGATATGTTTATTGTGCTCAACTGTGCTTTCCTAAAATTTATTTCAGGTATGTTTAAAGTCGGGTTGGGTATTTGTCCTTTTTTTTTTTTTTTCTTTTTTTTTTCTTTTTTTTTTTTTTTTTTTTTTTTTTTCCTTTCATATGATGATAGATTTCTGATTTCCCACCCACTGCACCCAAGTTTTAAATCACATGGTATTTCTCTCTCTTTTTTTTTTTTTTTCCTTTCCCTAGCTCATTGGGAAAATCCAGTTTACTTTAGCTTGCAGTGATGATTGTTTGCAAATTTAAATTAATAGCTAATCTCATTTTAGCATTCTGACCTGGTTATCAATTATAACACAAATAAGTCAATCTCTAATTAGTCCATCTGTTAAGTGCTCAAGGTCAAGTGACTTAATTTCACTACAAACATGATGCAAAATATTAAACAGAGATCTAATATGCCAGTTGATGCTAAAGAAAGCGCCTATGTCTGTTACATATTTCTGAAATAGTTGTGTCRCTTTATATGACCATTTTTCTTCACTGGAATATATTTTGAATCATCAGATTCTCTGTGCTTCCTGCACAGCATGTGGACAATTTCCTTCTTTTAAATATTTCTCCTCATGCCGTATTATTTTGTATTTCATTCTCCATTTGGAAGGACTGCAGTTGATTCCTGCAGCRTCTGCTAGTCTAAGGAGTTCAGGTATCTTCATTATTTTGATAYATTTTCCTAAAGATTTAGTTTATCTCTGACATCTGACAAACAAAGAACAGTGGTGCTTTTACATGAGTGCTCATATACTTATAAAAACTGGAAGTTTTAAAAGATCCCCACACAGTTGGAAGTTTAGCTTAAAGCAAATAAATAGTAAAATGTTCAAGTTCTGCAAGTTTAAACAAACAGAAAACGGAAATAAAACTCAATCACAAAGCACCAAGTTTTCATTAATAATCTCAATTTAAACATAAACATTTAATTTTTGTCTTCCCATTTGGAAAAACCTGGTGTTCAGTTTTGATGGTTGTGTTCTGTATAATAAAGTGGGATGCAAAATTAGAAAGAAACAAAAGAAATAAGCTTCCGTACATTATCAGGAGACTTCAAGGGATGTTTCTTTAAGAAAGTACTAACTTTTACATAGAATAGAGTGAAATTTGGGAATCCTGGAAGCTGACATGCTGAGTACATCATAACTGGTATTTAATAAAAGATTTGTAGAGTCTGTAACAAGTCCATAGAAGTAGAGATTTTTCTAGGGGAGGCAGCCAATATGCTCCAGTTGTGCTGTGTTAGATCATAACTTTGCAGCCTAAAATGTACATCTTTATTAGAAAATGCTGGAGTGGTGGAGAAAGGAGAAAGAGATTACCAATGAAGCAGATAAATTCAGGCAATCTCCTTGTAAAATTTTGCTGTAGATAATRCAAGTAATGTTTTGATCTCATTRTAATGAACARAGGTGGTCTTTGGGCCTATGAAACCCTGTGTGCTATTTTGATTACCACAATAATGATGCTGTATTTGSTGTAATCAGTTTTTTACTGCTAAAGAGATAATGCAAAACCAAATACTTTTTGTGATCAGACTAAGACCTGAGGGTGCAAAATCTGACTTGCTTAGGTGTTTGAACTCTAAATAACCCGAAACTAGATTTATCCTGAATTTCCGTGCTTTCATGTAGCTCAGTATCAGACCAGTTGTATTCTGCAAGGTGTAAGTTTTAATTTGAGATATGGAACATAATCAAGTAGTTTCAGAACTGAGTGTTATGGTGGTTTGGGAGCCTAAAGCCTTTTTTTTGGTGTGGGATACGAGGCCAGAAGKGAAAAAAAGAAGCTATTTTGCTGTAGTTTTTCTATCAGCCCAGTGATTACAGAATACCTGGAGAGAAAGAGAGATCAAAATACAAACACTTTTGCTGATTCAAACCTGTTTCTCTTGTTAATCAAGAAAGTSTCTTTCTATGATATTGCACACTTTGGCCTCCATTGCTCACAGTTCCCTGTGTAATTCATTCTATTTTGTATAAATATAACTAAAATTAAAGTTAAGCAGGTTCTAGAATGCAGGCACTGCAACTTGCTGGTGACTTTTCTTACAAAATTGCTGCAGAATGTAAATTTTCTTTATCTCTGATTATTGAGATTAATTTACATGGACTGGAACTGCTCCAAGAATAGGTATGGTTGGAAACCTTTCCTACAGGTGCCCTATAGTTTGAGCAGTCTCAGTCAATGATTCTTGTCTGACAAGATTGTACAGAAACCTCATTTGAAAATTTAGTAAGGAAACTGAAAGGTGAGTTCTTCTAGCTCCAAGATAAATCTCTTTCCCTGTGAGGCATCTTTTTACTTAAGTAAATGTTTAAAAGTCTTKTATGAAAATGGGGAACACCAGCAGGGAGACTGTGGAAATCCCAAATGTGATTATGGAGCACTTGTCCGATGTCGCCCTGATTTTTAACCTTGATGATCTTATTCCATACCTTCTAGTAGAGTCTCTCACGAATGTAACATARACAAAAGTGGATTGTTTTCATACCTCTCTGTGATGGACTTAATTGACCACTGGGTTCAGAGWGGTGTTCCTGTCATCTACCAATCCTTAACCAAATTCCAAATCCTATAAAAAACCTAAATCATAATAAACTSCCTTCCTCTTTGCCTCACTTCAACCTGCCCAGGTACGTGTTGTTCTTTCGTGTTGTAAATTGCGACAGTCCAATGCTGCATCCTACTAGAGCTGATGTGTCAGTTCCCATTTCCTTGGGCACTGACTGAGTTCTGTTTTCTGTTCAACTTCATGCTGAGACCCAGGAAAAGGCACCACTCTCACCTTTTTGAGGACTTTTTTAAAGTTGACTGGAGAAATATTTTTAGTTAGTGGTTGTTTCCATTGAAGAAAAAAGTGTTGGTTCACATTTGACTGGATTCCTTTGTGTTTGAATCAGCTGCTAATATTTTCAAATTTAAGTGGAATGTCAGACTTCCTTGGTAATGTGATATGAAACTACATGAAGTATCAGAGGRCATGGCCTGCAAAATGAGCAGAAATCCTGATTAATCAAAATTTAAAAAATTGAAATGAATGGCAATCACAAATTAGTTGCATTGTTATAGCATACTGAACTTGAATGTAGAACATGCCTAAGGTACTATTTGAGTTAACATTTTATCAATAAAGGCACCTAATTTAACACAAAAAGAATATTTTTGTATATTTTTTGCTAGAATTGTTAAAGTAGTGCTTTGCATTATTCTGATGTTTCTAACAGTCACACCACAGATGCACTTGGCCCTTTGCCTCTTGGATTATAGGCAAGACATAGAATGTTGTTGTTTGAAAGCTAAACTAAATCAGGCTGTTATGAATTGCTAAATGCAAGATCAAACCCATAATCCTCTTTGGACAACTGCTAGGAAAGAAGGACAAAAAGAAAAAGCAGAACTCTGTACCATATTTCAGGCAGAACAGAATTTCTTGATTTTTTTTTAAAYGATATTCTTGCATGCTGGCTGATGAGTTTAAGAAGCTGTTATCATTGGGAATTAAGATAATGACACTTATCAGTAGATGGRAAACAGTAGTATCAGGAGCTGAAAGAAAATACTTTGATATTTCTCTACAAATTCTTACCACCACTTGACATAAAAGTCTTGGCTGAGACAACATAAAACTAACAAGTATGTCTTGGAAGATAATAGATTGAGAAATACACCACAAAAGCTTTATAGGAGATTTGTTTTTCTSTGGTTTACTTAAGGGGCAAGCACAATCCTTTTTGAAGCACTTTGGCTCTATTGCAGGAACAACAAAAAATAAAACACCTTCAATGCAGGCACAGCCATTTCCAGTAACAGGATGTGGATCCTCCAGATGAGAACATCATCATAACATTTCTCTAAGCAGTAATTCAKTTTGGGTGCATGTGCACTGCACAAATAGAAGGTTGAAAATGCTTAAGAGAGATGATACGAGTCCGTAACACAACACCAAAATTACTAGCGTTTGATTTTTTAATCAAAAGCTTCTTCATATGATAACAATTATATTTAAAGGTCAATAAATTCTTTTTTTTTTTTCCTTAATTTTTTTGTGGTTGCTATTAAAATTGTGAGTTGTTAAATGCTGAGGAGTAGTATAGTTTACTTTTGTTAGTTCAGAAAGAAAGAAAGGAGAATGGGGTGAAGATTATTTTACAGCAATGTTGCAGCAGAGATATTATCCTCCATTGTTTTTCTTCTTTTTTTTACAGCTGAAGCTTGAGATCTAATGTAAGTGTCTTTGTTAWGTTCCTAGGTGTCTTAGGGATAACTCACCACTGAGAGGTGTGATTTAGCTGAATCCAGTGAAAATGTGAACTCTGTGATGAGGATGGGAGTTCTGCAAAGGGAACACCCCTAAGCCCTCTTCGGGTTTTCAGTGTGTGGAGCTGTCAGTAACTCTTCCAGAGCCTATTGCAATTTACAGTTAGGCTGAGCTTCTGCAGAGTGCACCAAGCAAAACTTTACTGGCCTAAGTGCACTCTGCACATGCATGAGGATCTGTTCAGAGCACTGGGCTGAGGTTTTATCTATTGGAAACCTCTGGTGAAATTAATAAATTGAACCTGAGCATTTGTGTTCTATTATTGTTGCAGAGTCTGTAGAGAAAAATGAAAGGACAGCTGTGAATCCAGTTTCATGGAAATAAGTTATGGAAAATACTATTATCTGCTTTGTAAACTAAGGAGGAATTTGTTCACCTAACCTTACGTGGATAAGCCATCTAATCCAAAAAGATCATCTGGGATCACTGAGTGAAATAGGAGAGATAGATCCACAGGGCAATTTATTCCCTCTCTGTTACTCATCTGACATAATAGGGACAGTTACTCTCCAGATGTGCTCATCTGCCTTCACAGACAATGGAGTRGCCTTCTCTGGCAGACTGGTTTTCATGGAATGCAAAGTAAAAATATAAATAAATATTGGAAAAATTCTGGAATTTTCTTGCGTATGTCAAAGACCTTTCCTCCTGCACTTCAGCCAAACATCTCTAGCCAATCTTCCTCCCTCCATCTTATACCCCTTCCTCTGGGCCTTTCAATAGAGATATGGAAAAGAGATAATTGTGTTCATTTTTGCAGGAATCTTTACAACCCTGCAGACTGTTTCCATGCTATGGCCTCTGTTTGACCTTACAATCTTTTCTGTGAGCTAACAACTCTAGTTCAGTCACACTTACACTGGACACAACACTCACACTGAGACTTCACTGGAGCAGCGAGAGGACAAATGATTATTTTGTGTCACTTCCAGAATCCACTTCTTTTCACAATTTGTGATGAATGTATTGTTTTAAGAACAGGTTTTTGCATTCAGCAAGTGATACTCTTTCACTTGAGTTTTTCATGGAAATATTTACAAGGTCTCAGATAATTATTGGGCATTTTTTGGAGGTTCTGAAAAAATTTGCARAGGCTGAGAAAGTTTCCTTTTACCCTTTTACAGCGTTATGCAAGTCAATATTTGTAGCTAGTTTTGCTATATATCCTACTATTTTGGTTTTAAAAATGGAAATCACCATCTAAAATAATTTTTTCTTCTGCAGTATATGCTTATATCCTATTTTTGTGGAGTTCTCTATGCTTTAGGTACTAGATACTATAATTCCTAGAAAATGTTGTCCAAATCTAATGCCATKTTTAATCTCTGCATTCTTCTTAACAATGTTTTGTTTTGTTGYTGTTGTTGTTTTTTTCTTTGCTTCCTTTTTTAGAGGGCAAAGGAAAAAAGAGAAATTCTCTTCATGACTTCAAAAAAACAGGAGAGTTGATGCTCATTAAAGTAAACAAAACACTGGAAGTGAAAACGAAGCTGTTAAATACCACAGAGCAATGTGCAAAGAGATGCAGCAGGAACAAGGGCCTTTCCTTCACTTGCAAGTAAGTTATGTGTCTCTTTTGTCTGTTTTATTCCCTAAGGAAATGTATAACAGCCTTGGATGAGTGGTCTCTCTGTAATTGTCATCAGTGGTGGCTTGTACCGAGAACAACCTAAGGATGGTGATTTTTTTGATTTCAGTGATATTTCTCTACCTGTCCAGAGAGTGTCAGTCTTTTCTGAGGCTTTATCTGAGTTATCTGTTTTCTTAGCTTGTCCCATCTGTAATCTTTTCCATAACATAGCTGAAAAAATGTACTCATGTTAAGATGTGGATGACTTGGGCTGCAATATAGCATTAGGTGAACATTTCTGAGATTTTTATGTCTCTTATAAAATGGTTATTGTCACACATCACAGCTGCAGTATTTCAGCACCACTTCAGGCCATATTCTCTATTCATTGTTTGCACATTACTCCTGCTGAAATCAACGGGAACCTCACACATGGAGCACAGATACAGGCACTGCTGAAGTTCACTGGCAGGTACTGTGAATCTGATACAATGGACTCAGACCTGGGCTGTGGATAACTATCCCTCAGCATCTGCTGTCTCTTAGAAACACATCACGCAGCTGATTGCTTGTCTGCCTTGTACAGATTCTCTGTTATTTTTTGGAACAAATCACTATCATTTTTCTGATGTATTAGACTTATATGATCCCCCGGCCTCTCTTAGTCTAGACCATTAGCAATCAATGAAAGGCCATGGATCTTGGAGAGAGAGGATGACTTCTGTAGTGGTGAGTACTGGGCTAAATGTGAGCCTGAACTCGAAACATAAAACAGTTTTGACAGTTGGTACAAACTGAAGCTAGACAAAATGTGACAAYGAAAGTTCTTCCTTGGCAGAGAAGGTTCTCAACTGCGGTTAAATTCTTCCATAAGCCTTTAATCCCATTGTTGCAAGATCTTGTTTGTATCATTCTGTACTCTATGTGTAAATAATGAGCAGAGTTAACTTTTTTTCAGATAGAAAATATTTTCCAGGCACTAATATTTTTCACGTGGTACAAGCCATGTCTTTCACTACTGGCAGAGCTTCCATTGATGTCATTGCCAAGAGGATCGGGTTGTCTTCAATACATAAGACACCCTTGAGTTCTGATATGCAGCAACAAGGAGTATTGCAAAATTAATTATCACAGTATAAAACAAATTTTCATTTAACGCCAAGCAAACAACAGTTCTGTATTCTAGCATCAGTTTAGGGAAACTTTCTCRAGCCACCTGTAGTTGCTCTGAATCCTCTTTTTTGTTCTGAAAATAAAACAAGTTAATATATGTGTCTATTCTCTTCTATAGTAAAATTAATCTAGACTCTCTCAGAATTTTAAAATGTCTTCATGGTTTGTAGATTTTTTTTTCTGGAGACAGTGCCTGATGGATATCTTAAGGGGCAGTTTCTCCTTTAATGGATCAATACAACGACATAGAGGAGACATGAGGAACTTTTGAGAGTACAGCTTGGAAAAGCCCTGCTCACAGATAACAGAACGGCAATCTGTCATGCAATTACTTTGCACTGAATATGGAGAAGAATTACAGATGCTGATGACTTACTCTCTGAATTCCTGTTTTCCCTGGCAGGCTTTTAGCAGGAGAAGTGCTAAAAACCTGCTCTACCAGTAGAGGTGTAGGTGATGAGGTCTTGCCTGTGCTGCCACTCTGCACAGAGTGCATGGGATTTTCTTTTCTGGGATCTCAGAACATTCTTGTGSTTTCCCTTTTGGCCCCATATGGGTCGTCTTGTAGTGTGAACTGTTCTTTGATGCTACTGTAAACACACATTTTACATGTGTTCCCTTTTAATGGATGCAGTATTTACTAATGTTTCCCTTTTATTCCTAGGATCTCAGTCTTTAACTTCATACCAGCACATGGTTACTATAAGGTGAAATTTGTTGCCAAMTTAAATGAAAACCAATTAGCTTCCTGCCTGCTATGAAAACATTCTAAAATAAGAAGTAACACAAAATGATATTTTAAATGCTTRAAATATGAGACTTGAAATTTCCTATGTTTATTGACATTTTCATGGCTTGATTCTTATACTCCATATCCATGCAGCAGTTCTCCATCACTTAGGTCACATCACTGATGTTTTATTTTCTGTAYKCAAGCTTTATGTGAGAATTAAAAAYGGAATTGCTTTGTAACATAATTGTGACAATAACACTGGGAGCAACAACATCTGTGTCTGTGCACTGTGAGGTACATAAGCAGGAACAGTGTTAGGTTTCTTTTTTGCCAGGAGGTGGTACAAAGTGGGAGGTTTCAGGCACTACAGACTTGTAAAAGTTCAGGTACTCCTTATTTTCTGGAGGGGGCGGAAATTAAGACAACTCTCTATTTCTTCATTATAGGTTTCTTTATCCCTTGGAAGTAAATTTTGAGTATTCTATTGGTTAATCATTAATTCTTGCAGATTTAACCCTAACACTTTTTTGTTGAAGCTASTATATATCATTTTTCAGAACAGGTATTTCCTCTATTCCCTTGCTGTCATGCTTGCACAGATCTTGTTCATTTCCAACKGAGTTACAAGATCCTCATTTAGACTTGTTTCTTTATCATAACAATATTCCAAAAATCCTCCATCAAAGAACCCCTTAGATTCACTTACACTGTGTTTTTGACTTCATAAATCTCTGTGCCTCTTCTTCTGCCTTCCCTATCAGTTTTATCAAGCTGCTGCTGCTGTTGAACTGTTCTATTCCTTTGTTTCATCACCCTTTGCATTCCATTACTCTCTCTGTTTTCCTACAGTCATCCTTGCAGTTTTTCCCACTACAATTCCTTTGGATAAAAAAAAAGTCCATATATTTACTATTTTATTTGCTATACAGGTCACTTTTGCAGGTATGTCCCTTCCTTAGCTGAAAGTTGTCACTGTCTTATCCTTTGTTACCTGCTTGGAGTGTCTGTATTTACACAGGAAGGGATTTCAGTATAGACAACAGAATTTCAGTACCTGATAAGAAAATCTACAGACTGTCTCAGTACAAAGAGAAACAAAAAAAGATTGTTGTGATCGGCAGTATCAGTAGAACAAAGTCCAAGAATTTGCTCAAATATGTTGACTTTGGAGGTATAAAAACCCTCCAGATTTGGGTCCMAGAAAAGATTGTTAGAAACTTTTATATGCAGAAGTGGTTGAAGCCAAACTGGAAAGAAACCAAAAGGCAACTGWAAGGCAAAAACTGAAAGAATAGTTTGTAAACAGTGCATTCTGCATTCCCACTTTAGGAGGGAGGAGCAGAAACCAGAATGTAATTGGGAAGGCAGGAAAGGTCAAGGATATTTTTGTGAAGATGGAGTTAGAGGATATGCTCAAATTTGAGAATCAGCCAGAAGAGAACAGAAGGCTGCACAAGGGCAGAGGGATGAAGGTTAGCAGGTTGGAAAGATTTGGAATCAACAGAGTAGAGAGAGCAGTTGGATGAAAAATCTGTTTGGTGATGRAAACGATAATGAAGAAGATATTTGAAAGAGTGAAGGCTGGGGAGATTGCTTTTTCAACTGAAGGCWGCAAAATCTCACATGGAAAGCTTGTGTGGTGAATTAAATGAAGATCAAGGAACTTTTTTGTTGGAGGATGCAGTGCTGAAGAATATGGCATAGCCAAAGTATGGATGAAGTGTATGAATATCTGTGTGACTCTTGGATATTATCAAATAGTGTTAAAATGCCTTCTCAGATCAGAATAAAATACCTCAGACAGTATGGGATGAGTGAAAGAAATGTAGATTTTGTGATAGGGTAGAGAAGATAATATCAGTTATTTGGTGCAAATGAAAAATTAAGGAAAAAGCACCTGTGGAGTTCTTTTCTTATTTTTTTAAAATTTCCTTAATGGAATAACTATTTTCCTCTCCAAGGCAGTCAATTGTGTTTTAAAAATACTTTAAAATATTTCACCTATAGTTAAGGACTATCCTTTCAAAACTGTTGTAGGAGAAAAAGGTCTGAATTTTTAATTTCAAGTTTTGAAAAACGTGTTTTTATTCTGTGGATTTGTTTGTCTTTCTTGCCCTCCCCCATATCTAGTCAATTCAGCACACATTATACTCACTCCTAGAAAGCARTTAAAAATAAGAGAAAACAAATAAAAGTGAGCAAGGAAAAACTCTAGGTCCACTTTCACAGTTTTATTAATAATATTAATCTTGGTTTTAAACAGCTCTGTTGTTCTAGGAAATAAACAGATTCCTTGTGCTTGAATTTTCCTCAATCCATCAGTGTGAGACACTTAACTATTTCAGAGGCATATTGTAAGCATAGCAAAGATGATGTTCTAGTCTTCATGTTTCATTTTTTTTTCCCAGACAGCAGCATAACTGAGGATGTCCCAGTCACATTTATCTAAGTTTTAAAATAAAGATCTTTAATGACAAGGGAACTCTCAGATTAGTGTGAACARCCAAACTGGTATTTAATGTAACAACCACATCAATTTAATTTCTTTGTTTCTTTGCTCTTGTCAGCACAGTTGTGGGTTTAAATAGTAATTTGGACTGTTTCTCTGACTTTCCCAGTAAAAATAAATCTGATGTCATTGCATGCTCCTTGGCAGGCCATGTGTCATTATTATAAACCACACAGAGATTTTTTTCTCATCCAGATTTTCTTTGCAGGGCCTTTGCTTATGACAGAGTTACAAAACGGTGCCATTGGTTATCCTTCAACAGCTTGACAAATGGTGTGAGAAAGAAGCAAGACCATGCGTTTGATCTGTATGAAAAGAAGGGTAACTGATTTATTTACTGATTTTATTTTTCCCGCTAGGGAAGGGGAAAAAAAAACCCTGAGGTCAGCCAGTGATTTTTTTGGCTGTAGGAACATCCTGGGCATGGATGTTTTTATGCATTTTGAAAGCTGCATCCTACAGGTTTATTTACACATATCCTGAGTTTGCTGTCATGCACATTTGTCTACAGACTTGCTGTTGGTCAGTTTTCCAATCTACATATTTGCCTCCCATCATACATACTAGTTTCAGTTTTGTACTTCAGTYTACTACTGATCATCTTGTTTATATAAGTTACCATTTATTACTTAATRTTGCTCTTATTTACCTCATTAATGAGTAAGATAGTCAAGTCCTCAGATATGGAATTTTGTTCAATCAGATACAATGGAAACATTTATTTTTTGGGGAGTCAGCTAGTGATCAATATTTGGAAAAAAAAAAAGACAAGCATGTATGTCAACAAATAAAAAGTATTTTGAAGAATTCAGTATGTAAAGGCTAATAAATATACTCATTTTATATGAAAACAGATTATGAGCTTTGGTTTTCTTATACATTAACCAAATCCCTAATTTTTTTCTCTTTTATTTCAATAGATTATGTCAGAAATTGTATCATTGGAAAAGGAGCAGACTATAAAGGAACAGTATCTGTTACCAAAAGTGGTATCCAGTGTCAGGCCTGGAATTCAATGATCCCCCATGAGCACAGGTAAGAGTTCAGGAGCAGAGACGATGGGAATAGTGCCCAGACRGCTTCCATAAAGCATAAGAATTTATGGGAAAACTAACCTTAGACAACAAAATCTCTTAGGTATATTCTTGCCTTTCTCCAAGAGATGCCRTTTTCCAAATCCCAGAAAATCCTTATCTTGGACTTTGTCCAAAGAGGTCTCTCCTAATGCCAGCCTGTGTGTCTGTATCTCTTTCTTTCCTATGTTGAGGTTCTTTTTTAGCTGTTTACATCCTTTTGATCTCTTAGCTACTGGCAGAAACAAAACATCTGCATTATTTTAGCCTAGGGTCTGGAAGTTCATCACTGTTTTCTAATCGACTCCCGAGGAATAAACAATTTTGAAAACCACATTATTAGGAAGCAGGGGATATTAGAAYACCTATTTGCTTAGTGTATAATATTGTTAGTATATTTTTCATAGTTACTGTCAATTCTCTGTTATTTTTAGAATATGTTGAACTCTGTGGAGCACTTAGGCCAGGAAACAAATCCATGGAAAGGACTGAAGARGCTTTTGAAATCCTTCCCTTCAGATCATACGAGCAATAAATAAAGACAAAGGRAGCATGTACAGGACTTATCTTTTCAGATTAGGACCTGGTACAGTGAGAAACTGAGGCCAAACCTACACCTTGAGAGGAAATCTAGTTGAACTCTATTGGCTAAGGAAAAAGGGAAGAAAGCCAAAACCTGAAGCCAGTAAGAGTAATGGTAAAAACAGATTTATTCCTAACAAACATTCCCAGAAACAAGTAAAAGGACTACAASGTACTGGTCTACTCTTTAACAACTTCTGTTTAAACATTTTTGTACTGGCTTTAGCCATGTAGATAATAAAACTTCAAGAGACAAAACCAAAATGTCCTTCCATCCATAAGCTTGCTATCCACATTGCTGCCTTTTGCTCYGGACTCCCACGATCAGCAATTTGTTTGGGAGGAGCCARACTGGAGATCTCTGGTGAGGAACTGGGCTGTGCACTGCTCAGTCCTGTCCTGACCAAATCAATTCAGTGTGCAAGAGGATATCTTGGAACAACATTAAAAGGCAAAAGATAGTTGAGTTCTGTTCTCTTATGATGTGTTACAAAGCTGAGCCTCAGGCTTGGACTTTCTGGACTTGGCTCCTACAGTATAGACAGCCGTGTCTGCTTTTCAGTTTGGGGTCAGACCTGTCCTAAACTGGGAGCACACCATAAATACCGCCAGATCCCAAAGCAATGACTTCTTGAGACTCAACACCTTGAAGTATGTCTTCATATATCTTCATCTTTCAGAAATGAAAGAATTCTAAATCATTATAATCTRAGCAAAAAATGAGCATTTATTCTACATAATATACGTGTGACTTTATATAATTAGAGAAATGAAAGTGCCTGGATAGCACACATTATCACTAAATTGCATTTTAATACACAGCATGCACAGTTTTATCACATACACAGTTTTATCCAATGCATTTGGACAGCCACTCTTCTATGATGAATTTTACGAGAGTGACTCTTCTCCTGCCTTGTGCAATAAGTTTAATTTTTGAAAGGTCACCGGATAAATGAGGTGGCTGCATGCTAATTTTGTTTTTCAACATCAGAAAATATGGTTTCATCATCAGAGACATGAGGGAGGCGGGAAGCAGCAGACAGTAGTGGTGTGTTTGGAACTTATTAGTACAAAAGACTTAGCTTTTTAGGTCAGTTTTTCTCAACAGCTGATTATCACAAATTTCCATTGGAAAAGAAATTCCTTTTTCCATATTTATTATATTTCCATATAATTATTTTTAATTATATTTCTAGGATGAATTGAAAGAATTTGAAACTTTAAACTTCTGCTTCAATCTAGCAAGTCATATTTTTTATTTATTTGTATTCCATCAGAACACAAAGATTCCCAGCAAAACCCTGCTTTCTAYTATTGTCATCTTCATCCCAGTACAGATTTTAAGACTCTTAGAGAGTTTTAAATTAAAAAATCCAATGTAAAAAGGGCTCAAAGAGAAATGGTCAAAGAGCAGACCAGTRCTTCATAGACTTTTGGCTAGCTTCCATGGCTTTTGTGTGGTTGAATCTGTTTTTACCATTACTCTTACTGGCTTCAGTTTTTGGCTTTTTTTCTTTTTTTTCCTTACCTAATGTAGATGAACTAAATCATGAGTTTTAGGAGTGGCCATTTCGTCCATTTCTGGGTAGAAGTTTACTGCAACTCATCTCTTTCCCTCTCAAGAATGTTACTTTAGTACCTGTTGAAGCCCTTTGTATATCTGACCCATCTTGCATCCCCAGTGCTACTCATTTAGACTTTTTTTTTTTAATGTTCTTTCAGCATATCTGATGTAATTTGAGATGCCTTTTCTCTAGATTTTCTAATGAGCAGAAAAGTTAAATACAATATTCTAACATTACCACTTTAACACATATGCAGATTGGAATGTCCCAGCAAAAATGTTTGTCTGGGGGTCATTAATTAAAAGTATAAGATACTTACATTATAAGACCGCAAGGAAAAAAAAAAGAAGCACCAATTTTATAGGCAGGAATGACATAAAAATTAATCTCTTCAAGCACCAAAAATAAAAAAGCACCTTTATGTAATGCTTCCACGTTGCATTGACTAGAACCGCAATGTGATTAAAAGAGGTATTTTTCACTTCAGTTAGTTCAAGTATTTCATTAATGGGAATAAATGCCACACGTCTTTTTTTTTCTTGTTTCCTTCTCTCAAAAAGCTCAAAATAAAATACTGGATATTTTCAGAATAAAAGGTGCGTTATTTATGATATTTCCACTAAAGCTTAAATACTGATTAAAAAAAGAAAGAAATCTTATAAATATCAAAAATTAAATTAATTAAGTTCRGTTACAAGTTTTATGTGATGCCCTATGTAGTTGGCCCAGTATTTCAATTAACGAAGAAACCTGCATGGAGCAGATCTCTGATTTTAAGGTGTTTTCTAGCTCCAGGGATTTAGATGCTGTTTAGCATCGCTGTAATGTAACTGGTAGAGAAATGTCACTAGATTTGTCTGCAGTGTGTGGCCTGAATGTGGTCA
This sequence comes from Mixornis gularis, assembly GCA_003546035.1. Classification (NCBI taxonomy): domain Eukaryota; kingdom Metazoa; phylum Chordata; class Aves; order Passeriformes; family Timaliidae; genus Mixornis; species Mixornis gularis. Next base: position 596,930 of record QVAJ01000349.1, read on the forward strand.
TGAGGTGTTGAAGTGGMATTGAACAGACCAGCTCTGGGGTTGGGTTCATTGCTATGGAGTTAACTGTTTCTTATTTTGTAGGGTAAATAAGCTAACATCACTTTTRTGTGTAAATATTTATATATATCTACCTAACTTGTGTCTGTGTCACTGTGTATGGCCYGGTTTCTCTAGATTTAAGCACACACTTTTACAGATACCCGAGAAGAAAACACCTTGACCCTGGACATTTCAAGTCAGCTGGGGTGCTGTTAAATGTCTGAACATATACAATGCAATTATGAGTGGGTCTGTTAGTAGCAGACCCTAAGGTGACAGCAGTGGGGCTTGTGGCAGAACATRAAGGAAAAGCAGCTAAAATGGCACCTGGGGAAATCTCTTGTGCTGGAATGTAAATCAGTCCCTGATTTCAGGCAGTGAAAGCCTCTCAGTGAGGTGTAGCACAGACTTGGTYGCACTTACATGCTGCTGCTGATCAGTTCCTGCTGCTGCCTGACCAGGGATGCAAAGAGGTTCCTCTGCTTGTGGGTTTCACATAGTAGGTGAGCTCTGAGCCCAGCTGGACCTGTTTGATGTGCCAACACACACAGGACAGACAGGCCTCACCTTGCTACAGACCCCATCAACCCCTGTGCACCCAGAGCTGCTGGAGGAGAACACAGTGCAGGCTGGCAGGGAGTGTGTGACTGCCTCTGGCTCTGCCCTAGATGGTTGGCTCTGGAGAGCTGAGGGATGGGAGTAAAACTCTCTAGAGCACGCTATGGGCTAGACAAATTGTCCCAGATTTAGGCCATTTAGGTTGAGTAATCCCAACTGAAGATGTGTATTTGTGTACGGACAGATATTTGGGTGTGTGCATGTGCTTGGGCAGGGTGGAGGGAGAAGGAAGCAGAAATGTGATTGTTTCTAACTGTTTGTAAAAAATAGTATGATTAACCCCAAYGTTTGCATGCTCTTATACTGTAATGATTGTCATTTTAAAACTAGCTTTTTGCCTTCGAGCTATCGGGGAAAAGACCTGAGGGAAAACTACTGTCGAAACCCCCGAGGGGAAGAGGGAGGCCCCTGGTGCTTCACCACCAGTCCAGAGACTCGCCACGAAGTCTGTGACATCCCCCTCTGCTCAGAAGGTAACCCAGCACAGCTGCTGCAGAAAGCTGCCTCTGCTCTGCTGGCAGCAGCTGCATGGAACTTCAGCAATCATTTGGATTTAGAGAAAGARTAGGTGATTTCTCAGCGAGAGTAACTCACATAGCAAGAAAAGAAGTTGTTAGAGGAAGAGGAGATCTTGTGRTGTTCCAGTATGCTGAAAGGTTTCAGGCTCAGCAGCTTTTTTCAGGTTATGGAGGAGCTTGAACAATTAAGTTGTGCTGACTCTTTTTTTTTTGCTTGTCTAGTCCGTATTGAATCCATTAACAATTTCAGTATTACTATGTGATAAAATCATCTAGTGCCATTCCGTGGTAAAATCAGCTTTTCATCTTCTTTTTGATGAAAATATAGATACTGGATTACAAAATGAAAGCTTAAGATAAGCATGCATTTTGTTTTTTGAATAAATGCTGTAAAGAAGTATAACTCTTTGCAAATCCAACCCCATTWGACTTTCAATTCACAGAATTTGAAAGACACTTTATGTGCACCATTGCATTTGTTGACTTTTAAGTTCTGTTAACCTYCAAACTAAACTCTTGTATCTTGCTAATCAGCCAATTCGGTTCCAGTCAATTGACCTATTTAAATCTTCAAGATAGGATGCCTTTAATTTTCCTGCTAATGTGTCACATGCAATAGCTATGCTGTCCTTGGGAAAGGAAGAGAGGGAGGGAGGGAGAMAGGGAGGGAGAGAGGAAGAGATGGAGGAATACAATTATTTACATGGAGCTTGAGAATTTGTTAAAATCTATCATTTAAAGATAAACTTATGTGAACTTCAAATGGGATATTTGACCTGGAGCTCACTTTAGGATGAAGACGTTGGTAGCTGRTGTTTTGTGATATCTGTAATTCCATAAAATATTATTTTCTAAATGATACTTCCTTACAATTACTCTAATTAGGGAGTATTGAGAARTTTGTCTACAGTTAATTCTGGTGAATTTGTTTAATGTTTTCCTACCTTTCAGTCTAAATATTGTTCAACAATGCTTTCAAATTCCTTTGGTAACTTTTACCCATTCTCCCTCCATGTCCCCTACCCACTTTCTCAAACCAAGACTGAAAATGTATCTTAGTTTAAGTTGCCAAAAACCATTATCATCAAAAAGATACAGTATGATRCATAGCTGAAAGGGGTGGGTATATAAAGTGACATACTCTACTGCRCTGAAATTGGGATTCCACCAATATTTTGCACCTAAACTTGTCCTGTGATTATACTGTGACTTAGMGTGATTTAGAAAAATAAATGGTGCTTAATTAGATAATATCACCTTTAAAAATACCTGTTCCTTAGCTGTGTGTGTCTCTCTCTAACTAACCAAAAGACTGATAGGAACATGAATGCCTCTAGTAGCTTCCCTCTACCTGCTTCAAAACTGTAAGTGGCCTATAAAGTGATATAACATTTAAGCATCTGGATTAGTGCTAACGGATACAATTATATTCCAAAGGACATAACACATACCAACCCAACAGAAAGATACCCTTTTTTAACACCTCTTTAGGTTGKTATCATTATATAGGAGCAGGGACATGTTAAGGAGTATTTTTATTGATTTCTTTGGTGTTTTTGTTTGTTTGTTTGTTTTTGGGTTGGTTTGGTTGGGGTTTTTTTATTTTTTTAAATTTCTTTTTTTGTTGTTGTTTTTTTGGTATAAGTCATCAGTGTAATAAATGACTAATGTCTGTATTTTCCCTAGTTGAATGCATGACCTGCAATGGAGAGAGTTATAGAGGGCCAATGGATCACACCGAGACAGGCAAGGAGTGTCAGCGCTGGGATCTTCAGAGACCACACAAGCACAAATTTCGTCCAGAGAGGTAACCTCTCCTCCCCCCCAGGCAAGACCATGTGGTCATAATTTGAAAATTACACTCATTCTGGAACCAGTTGAGCAAAACTAGCATCAGCACAACTGAAATTTATGGAGTTAACCAGTTTTAGATGCTCGGGCTCCTGGCCCGTGGTGCAGGCTGGATACTGACATGATGGAGAGGCAATTCTGGTTACATCCCATGCCTGACTAGTGTACTAATGCTGCTACTGCTTTAATTGATCAAAAAATCTTCCCTAGCTCATTGACAGTATTTCTGAGTATTTCTGTATGTATCGATACCTAGCTGCAGTCATTTAAATACCTTAAAGTAATCATATAGTGAATAATGATTTAAAGTCATAAATTTTTGTTAGATTTCTTACCACGATTAATAAATATAAACTTCCAATATGGTCAAATAATGATATCCTCCTTTTTGCAATATTGAACAGCTTTAAAGCTGTAGGTGATCTTCTATTATAATCACACTTAAGTATCCAATTTGTTTGGCCAAACTGTTTGACCACTATATGTGTTTTTTTTCACCCTGGGAAAGGATTTAATCATTCTGTTTAGCATTTTATGAACATGGATTTCTTTATGAGGTTGTTTWTTTTCTTTTCTTTTTTTTAATTTAGACACTGATTCACAGTGCCAGAAGTTGAGTCAGAAACAGCAAGGCAAAGTTTATCCCTGTTAGGGTTTGTCCTACAGGGCCAAATTCACCCAAATAYGAAGGGTCATCTATAATGCACACTTCTGAAGATATTGTGGGAGGCAGGGCGTGGGCAGGGGTTAGGCCACACAGGAAGGGGTCTCTGTTCATCTCAAACTGGGCTAAAGTTCCATTTTAGCTTTATTCTAGATTTTGGATTAACTCAATTTATATATTGTTTTGAATAAATTTAAACTGCCAGATGAAGACTGCAAGAATCATCAAAACCAGAATGATTAAGATCTTCCACTGAAAGTATCTTTTTATATGTTAAAGTGTTTCATCAAATAAAACATTATTTTTATTCTAAGAAATATGGGTACTGGTAGATTTTAGAGAGCCTGATTATTCAGCAAAATATTAAGGATCTGCAGTTTTGGACCTTATGTGGTATAATCTGTTTTTTCCCTTGGCTTGGATGATCTGCTTCATGAATAATAGCAGGCTATCCCATTGTTCTGCCACAATAAATATTTTGTATTAGCAGACTGGGACTGAAGATTATCTGTTTCTGAGTTTTGCCATGCACTTACTGTGCATTCTAGAATAAGTCACAGAAACAGTTTTGTTCCTTGGGAGTGAAACATTTATAGAACTCCTGGGTACAAACAATAATAATTTTACTGTCAGGAGGAAATTTCTTTTTTTCCATTAATTTCTGATGGTTTGCRAAATGACTTTTCAGACTAACCACAGTCTTACGAACAATCGTGTTCCTCTTTGAAATAATTCCTTCTGAGAACATCTTGAGAGTTTTCAGACAGTAATAAAATGKTTTTTTTTAATCAAAAATCAACCCATCCAGATTGAACTGACCTGTATGGACTTTCAGAAGAGTAATGTAGTCCAGCATATTTCTGGTATACTGATGTTAATTAACTCTGTGAACAGTCACTAAAAGTAGCAACAATTATACTTTGATTAARCCACATTTTTATAATGTTGAAGGTTTTGGTTTGCTGTTTTTTTTTTTTTTCATAGTCATGTAAGTTGAAAATAAGAGAGAAGGTCTGGAGCAAATGACCCATTAAAATACAGSAGTCTCTAGAGACACTTCTAGTATATCATCCAGGTGTAATGTAAATAACTTAGAAACCAGGAAGGATTATCTGGACACATTTAAACCTATTTTAATTTAAGGCTTGATCAGTTGCAATGATGAAGAAAAGGAATAAAGACGGTAATCTTTCCAAATGCACCAGTCTACCTGCTGTTGGACAGTGTTTTTGACTCAGGGTAAATATTTTTGACCAGGTACCTGGGTGCCACCTTCTTCCATTGTCTTTCTAAGTGCTCCTTACTGGGTCACACCCCCCCTCCCCTGCCATTGGTTCTAAGTTCTTTTCTGCCCCAGTACTTAAGGTGAGGACAGAGGGGCTGTCTCTCTCTTTCGCTTGGGCTCTGTGACCCTCTTCCTCCCTGCACTGACCATCTGCCCAGGAGAGGTATCCTGGAGGAATAAAACYGTCAAAAACCAAGCGAGAGTCCACTCTTTCTTCCACACCACCGACCACACTTCAGCCTGAGGTTCAGAACCAGCAAACTGCTCAGTTGTAGAAGCCAGGGAGTGAGCTAGCTGGTTAAACAGCTCCCACAGCGAATTTCTACGAATGGCTACAAATTTCTACAAAAAAACCCCGAAAAACCAAAACAAACAAACAAACAAAAAAAAACAAACCAAAAAAAAACAACAAAGGGAAAAGAAATAATAGTGAAGAGCTTTAGATACTAAGTTTCGTTTTATTTCCAGGAGAGCTGGAGATCAGTATCTGTCTCTTTAAAAAGAAAAGATTTTATTTCTTTGGGTAATGTAGAGGCTGAGATAAAGTCATGGTTTTGACACCAGATATGTATCCTGATGCTTCATTTCAGTTCTGGCAGTGAAGAGGTACTCCTGTTTCAAGGGGGGAAAAGCAGAAATATGTAGAGTTCTGGAAGATCTCTGGCACCTCAGGCTATTTCTTAGGTCCAAGAAAAGAGTCTGTGCCCAAACATACTGGGGAAGGAGTGTGCACAGCAAAGAGACAGCTCACAGGGAATCCTGCATGGACTCCCTATTGAACTGTGTGGAACAGTTTGAAGCCCTGTTATTTATCTTATTGCTAATATTTGTTTCTTAAAGGTATTAGTTGGCCTTTTTTATAGCAGTTGTTTCTTGCTGGGTGTGAAGGAAAGCAGAAGCCTCCCTGAATATTGGGGCAAGAACCATTGACTGGGAAGTCTAGTTTTGCTCTAGAAAAGGACAAGAATATCAAGTAGGTGAAAAGATATGGCTCACAGGCATTACTCCATCCCATGAAGACACTCAAAACTTGATCCCATAAGAACATCTTTACCTAGTTTTAAGTTTGAATTAGTAAATTACCCCTTTTTTGATATACTGTGGAAACATGGCATATAATTCTAGGAAGGATGGTTAATTCAGTGTGAAGACAGGCATTTTTATTTTAAAACGTGGATTATTTACATCAAGAGCTGTTTTGAATGCTTTTTGTGAGATATTTTGCCATTCCTTGACTCACCTTGGTTCTTGGATGGTAAAATGCGCTCTCCATGCTGTTTGACGTGAAACATGTTCCACTAACATCAAGGCTCACCACTGCACCTACTGGGAGGCCAAACCCGTATTGTTTTCTGCTTTATTATTAGYCCATTAACTAATTTTTGGGAAATCCTTGGACACAACTTGTTCTTTACAGTTTGTTTTACACCCAAGAGAAAGCAGGGTACTGCTGCTAGGTCTGAAATTGACATGCTCTTGACTGCCATTGAATTCTCAGTTTGGTGAGGTTTCGCCTTGGTGGTTTTGTTGTCATTTTGGGTTGGGTTTTTTTTAATTTTACTTAGATCTTATCCTTGTCCCTTGTATAGTTGAAGGAACCTGACTTTTCCTAAGAAATGGGAGATCAAGATGCAAATGAGTCAAAATTAGGTTGATCATTTGACAGAAAAAGCATCCTAGCAAAAACATGCACTTGTAAATCATATTTTCCTTTGCTTGTGTGAAGCACATCTGCTTGCAGTTGTAAATGGATTCAGGTTCCCAGGTAGTTAACTTTATTGTTCTCTTGCATACTTTTTCTTTCTTTTGCAAACATATTTCAATGAAACTGGAAGGCCAAGACAATTTGTATTCACTAGGGAAAAAAAAACCCAAACAACCGGATGCATTTATCTCCTTCAAGTTTACAGATGTTAGTGTCATGTATTTATACAAAAAACCACTACCCCTGTCTTGGATGTCTGTCTGATCATCAGTGACGGCTGTAGGAATGTGGAAACATTTAAATATAACACAATAGCACAATATTATCAAGCCTTAATGAGATAAAGTGAGACAGAATTTWTTTCCTTATTTTTCTCCTTTTTTCTTCCAATGGTTGAAATGAGGGCATGACCAAAAATGAGCTCTGTTTCAAGAATGGAGCTATCATTACTAGCATAGCTACTCAAAATAGCTTCAAGTTTGAACCCAGGGCTGTTGCACTGAAGAACCTGTTTTCTTAATGAGTCCAGCATGGCAGGCAGTATTTAGATAATCCACATTTAATTGGTCTGTTTCAAAAAAAAATGCGTGGCTTAAGTGTCTGGTCATCAGTTGACAGACACAAGAGCAAGAGTTTAGCAATTAGTGGAGTCAGCCTATCCGGTACCCTGTGCATTAACACAGCAGGGAGTCCCCTCAGTGGAGGTCTGATTCTGCTGCAGATTTGGAAAGTGTTTATATGTTATTGACTTTCTAACAGCGTTAAAAGTGTATTTGCATCCATCCTACAGGATCAGACCCAAGGTTAATAGGAACCGGTTCTTGTTTGCCTCTGCTGAAATGTGTCCTTTAAGTACCTTGTAGAAGGCAGTGCAGTGTTGCCAGGAAGACTTCCCTGACACGTTTCTCATTGTGGTTTGCAGATATCCTGACAAGGGCTTTGATGATAATTACTGCCGCAATCCTGATGGCAAGCCGAGACCATGGTGCTAYACTCTTGACCCTAACACCCCCTGGGAGTTCTGTGCAATTAAAACGTGTGGTGAGTTCAAGCAAAATTTATTACTTCCTTTTCCTTTCCAAAATCTGGACACAGATATTTCAAGCAGTGTAGGACCACCGCTAGTTCACTCATTGCCCTTCATTGGCTTATAAAACATAGCTTTCAAAGAGGGTCTCCTATAAAAACTTTATATTTAATCTGGGCAAGAAAGAAGAGTTGTGTGTTACTTACCTCTGGAATACGTGTATGTGTTATATACTGTAAATTGCATTAAAATGCACAAAAATCAAGAACTAAAAAAGTGAGGCAACAAAAYCATGAGGGTCCCATGTACAGTATTAGTTTGGCCATGTTGGACATGTGCATTATTGTTTGAGAGTATCAAATATCATTTGGTGCAGACACAATCCCTCCTCAATGTCCTCTGCTAACAACTCTTCACTGCTTTGCAGTTCAAGGCCTTGGGTCTGGCGCGTTATTCACTCTTGTGCTGAGGATAGAATTATTAATTTCCTCATGGGTCTCTCTGTGTTATTCAGCACTCCATATCAAAGCAGTCCACAGGCAATGAATTTCTTTTCATGCATCAGCTACAAGTTGGTGGCACTTGTTAACCACACTTTAGAGGCAAGGAATTGAATCAAAGTGACATTAAGGTGTACAATTATTGGATGGTCACTTTGAGATGCTCTTGTTTAGCTTTAGAGCTTCCTGCAGCATGTCTACAAAACTCAGATCATCGTAACTTTGGTGACAGCTCTGACAACTCTATTTTACTGATAATTAGATGTCCTAAATGAGAAGTAAAGGGACAAGAAAAAGGTAAAACTCTTGGACATTCCTTGAAAACCTGCACAAAGCAATTTTTCTAGGCTTTCCTGGTAATCCTGGGGCTAAGGCAGATGGTGGAATAGGTTTTGTTGAAACATGCTTTTAATATTGGGACGAGTGACAGGGAGGAGGTAATAGCTCTGACATGAAACTTTATTTATGAGCAGTTGCTGCCTAAAGAGAGATTCTCCATCTTGACTTAGAATTCTTATCAAACAAATTATACCATGTTTTCTGCCTGAATCACCAATAATTCAGAATTTTCTCTCCTTGGTTCTTCATAACTTAGGCCAGTTCTAATATTTGGATATTCAGTCTGCTCTAATCARTTTGTCAATTTTTGAAATCCAAGGGTAGAGTGAGAATATTCTGTACTTCCTGATGTAGAGTAATTAATCTTACTCTATATTATGTTATTGTAATTCCAGTACAAGGTAGTTAAATTATCAAAATTAGTCCACTGTTAAAAAGGCAAAGTTATTTTCATACTTTAGGCAAGGTCTAATCAGGCTCTCCAGAGACAGAAGAAACTTGGCAGGAAAACTGCTTGTTTTGGGTCAGGCACCCTTTAAGTCTCACCCAGGCTGAAAGTCTTACCTGTGAACTACAGGACTAATTCATGTCTCTGTATCTAGACTTATTGATAATCTTTGATAAAGGGGACTTTATCAAAGCTTGATAAAAGCTCAGACTTTTCTTTCGTGAACACACATTGCTTAGCTGTGCAACTGAATCATCTTCCAAGTTTTTAGTTACTCCATTAAGTAAGGAGCTGTTGCTTTGGATTTTTGGCATGTGTTGGTTTGGGTTTTGTTTTGGTTTGTGGTTTGTTTTTTTTAAACTAAACTGTGCTTCCTACACTTCTCCAATTATTAGATAACGTATGAATCATGTGTAGCATACTAGAACTGTTCTTTTCCCCTGGTAAATATGTTACTATTATGAAAAAAAAWATTCCTAAGTTACAGCTGACTGTTTCACAAATGCAACTTTTATGAACCTTTATCCTTTGGCATTTCCTGAGCTGATGTGTCAGTGTTCTGAGGAATCACATCTGGCTTTGTTGGTCACGTAAGCTTGCACCCCATGCAACTTCCAGTATCTACAGTCTGGCCTCAGCCTTATAAAATAGTTGGGTGGGAGATCTCCTGAAAACTACTGTGTTATCACTTTTATCTTSCAAGTCATAGTAGAGCCCTGAAGAAAAGGCAAATATCAAAATCAAAGTCAAAAAAAACCCAAAAACACAGTGAAATGATTTTCATATTGTGATGAAAGCCTTTTGTCTTATTTCTAGGCAAAAGTTCACTGAAGGAACTAGAAATTCTTTCCTTCAGTTAGAAACTATATTAAAATCAGTGGTAATTTTACATGTAAAACTTATTTTCCCTGCAGAATGCTGTATGTCTTKTGAAATTAATAAAGCAATCTATATGAGAAAAAAATACAAAAGTAGGGGTCTTGAAAGGTTAATCCAGAAGATATTTTCAAAGGGTTTTTCTCACAGTTGTAGGACATTGCCCTCTATGTAAGATGCAGTGGCGCTCAATGCTTTCCTTATAACCCAGTGAGGGAATTTATTGCTGATGCTACTGTTAAATCACCATCTTGATGGCCAGAATACTAACAGAAAATATCAAAACCCTGTTTTCAGTTTTCTGTCTTTCTTGAGGCTCATAAAAAAACTGTTTTCCCACCTCCTAGCAGGGAGCCCAAAACACTTGGCTATTCTGGGTTTCAGTGGCTGCTCTGCGTTTCTGAAGCTGGGGCTGTTTGCAATCTCAGAACACTAAAGAGAGATCATGAGTTATAGGTCTTTATAGCTTTGTGGTTTGGATTCTCACACAGGTTTTTAATTCCTATGCTGCGGACTGTTTATTTAGTTTACAAGAAATACTAATTAGGAAAAAATGCTTTGCAAATCCAAGTCCCTGGACTATATACAAAAATGTAGGTGTCYTCTCTTTGGGGAGTGACCACAAGGCAGCATGCTGCTTGTGGCTTTTGCTACATGTCGTGAGTGCTGGTGTGCTCTATAGCCAAAACGCTGACAACAGCTCATATACAAAATTTCCAGCAAAAAAGTTGGTGGAAGGAAGCGTTTAGAAAATAAATATGGTTTTAAGACTGAAGAGAGAGAGGGCATTGTAATTTTACTTCCAAGCACAGAATGCAGCATAAAACATTGTGGCTTGCAGCCAGGGCTGTGAGAAAGAGATGACAGGAGCAATTAGGAATTAGAGATGGCTCAAGCTGCAAAAACTGGATTTGGATTAAGACTTTGGGGACCCCAGGACTGGTTTGAAGTTGCTCACATATGTGTCTGTGGTTTTGGCTTGTGACAATTTTTAGTTAGAAGAGAGGATAAAAGGACAACTAACAGCAATGAAGAAGTGTAGGATGAAATGAAGAAATGGAAGCAGTTCCAGCTAACATGAAAAAGGAAAATGACTGTTATTTTGGCAAGAATGAGAACATTGACTACAGGGAAGACAGGAGAAGGGAACTAATCCTGCTTTACAAAAAACCCAAATGGGTAGCAGCTCCTCTATGGATGAGCTTTAGAGAGGTGCYGAGGCCCATAAAGGAAGCTACGTATATCAGTCCTTTGAGAATTGCAGTTTTGGGAATTACTGTGTTAAGGACAGTGTATCATTGATGCTCACCTGATGTCCAGCCAACCATATGCCTTTACTATGGACTGAGCCTTTGCCACCAGTAGTCACTGACAGTAGTCAGGGGTGACCAGAGCCTGAAAAGCCTTGAGAAAATTCAATATAGGCTTCAGTTTGATGGGAAAAAACAAGTAATGAATCCCCAAAATCGAGATCTAGATCTAAAATGAACTGTGTTGTGCTCACAGCTGTTGGAAAAGCAAAAAAACACCAATATTAAATTAGTCGTTCTTTAGAAATAGAGATTTCAACTGCCCATTTGAATGCACAGTTTTGATTAAAGAGTTATTTGTTGAATCATTGTATGTAAAGAAATAAAAGTATAACTCATTTAAGGTTAATATTTGTGTAAGATAAAGATGTTCATATAAAGCAGTGAAAAGAGACKGATATTTAGTAGCTGATAAAGTGTTACCTTTCATCTTGGTTTACAAGGAGACAAAGAATAGGTCCGCCATTCACTGTTTACGCAGCAGCTTAATCCRTATTTCCTCAAAAAGGATCCTTCTCAAATCCTTTTCATCATTTCTATGGTAATTTGAAAGTAAAATTTGAGAACTCTAAATGTGAGGAGATTTTTTTAATACATYCAAAATAAAATTTGTTTGAATTTAAAGCTTTGTTGTAGGCCCTGGAACAGCCTGGAAAGATTTCTCTGTGCTCATGGATAAATGAATTGCATGTGTGAAGTTTTTAGGTGACAATGAGTTCTTCTGTACTGTGGTTCTTGAGCTTAGCTATAATTGATTTCTTCACTTTCTCATATGTTTTTACTGAAAAAAACCCCAAAACACTGAAAATCAGTAGAGTTTTTCTTCACCCCAAAACACTGAAAATCAGTAGAGTTTTTCTTCCATTCTTCTGCTGTGTCATGGTACATTGAAGAAAATGTAGAAAGGAAGGAGCTGCCACTAAACTAGTGCCCAGAACTGTAAGTGCCATTGCTAAGGGAAGGGATACCTGAAAGCAGTGTAATGAGCATGAGCAGCTTCAAACATCACTCAGCTTTCTTACTAACATTTGCAGAATTACATGGGTCACGTTTAGAATCAACTTTTAAAATTGTTGTGTTACAAATCAGGGCACATTTTCCTTTTGTAGASTGACACTGTAGAAGAGACATTGCATGAATATAAGCAATAGCTGGTATTTTCCTCATTTTATAATTTAGGACTCTGCTTCTTTTCCAACTATATCTTTTTCCACAAATACGTAGGTTGTATTTTCATRAAAGAACACAAATTCTTCAGCAAAATCTCTACCTTCTTTTAAGTCAGTATGATTCTCACCATTGACCTAAAATCTGTGCAGGATTTTCTTCTGGGTCATTGGGATTAAAGTCAGAAATAGTATCTAGCTGGTTACTTCAGCTGTCAAATGACTCAAGGCCCCTGCTGATTCCCTCACACTGGTGTTGCTGTGAGAACCAGAACTGAGAAGACTATCTGTGGCTTTACACATAAGGCTCTGGATAATGTTTCATCTTTTTACTTAAGCACCTATGAATGCATGAGCTGGCCCATATTAATAAAAGTTTTTTATTTTGAAGTATCAAAAAAGGAGGGTTTTATGGAAAAAAAAGGATATCTTTGCATTATTGCCCCTTGGCTGGGGACTTTAGAGTGAACATGTGAAGATAGAAATACTACTAATGGGAAATCCCCTCATGTGGCTGTCTGAATTACATGTTTAATCTTAGTCATCCAGAATTTAAAAGAGCAAACAAAAACCCACAAAGCTCAAAAGTAGGAAAATGCTACTAACAGTTACCAAATTCCTCTGTTCATAATGAACTTTCCTACAGAAGTAAGAAGTGACACTTAATCCATAAATTATAAGTAGTTGTCTTTTATGAGGTGGTATTTTGTGTGGTGTTTCTTTAACAGTACTTTTAATCTCAGATCAGAACTAAAAAAATATGAACTGAAGAAAAAAAATCCTGGGAACTTCCATTATGAAATATTACTAAATAACTGCAAATTAAGGATTGCTTGTTGATTTTAAATGAATCTAACGAAATTCAAATTGTCTTCCTCATTGAAACAATCCCTTGGGTTTTCAGATCCTAATTTATATTTTAGAGGATTTMCTGGGATAAGGATGGGAATTTAATTTTACAGATTTTGATCTTGATCTTGATTTTGCTTGTAAGAGAACTGGTGAGTGTGGTCTTAGGGGTCTTTCACCAATGCTCTGCACATCTGATGTTCATGCTCAGGGTTATTAAATTTAGTTAATTTGGTATGTGTGTGGTGAGTAATTAGCCTCAACAACAACAAGACCAGTTGAGATGACTGAATGGAGATGACTATGTAAGTTGTAGGCTTGGACAGCTTGGGCACTTCTTGGTTTGGCAAGTGCTGTGTAACCTGCAGTGTCTGCTGAGGCAGGCACCTCCTCAAGCTCTTGCCTGTTCCTGTGCACATCCAGCCCAACTTTCATTAACAGGAATAGGGAGACTGTTTCCATCATGCCTGTTTGTGGAATCGACAGATGAATGAAGGATTTCTCAAGCCTTTATTGGTAAGTTTTGAGTTTTCTGTGAGACTCAATAGCCAGAATGGGAATTAGTTCTGAGGTCACAAGCCCTCAGAATTTCAGAACTAAATTTCAGAAATATTTYGGAGTCTCATTTTTCATGTTTCAAWATGAGACATTTGTAGTACATGCAGGTGGTACAGCAAGAAGAATTTGGGGAGGGTTTTGTCAACCTTTTGGAACAATGAAACTGGTTTATTAGTGAAATTAGAATATTTTAGTGATCCCTCTCATTACTAGAATTCTTATTGTGAGCTGCCACAAATTAATAGCAGATAATCACATTGCAGATTTTGAAATACTTRGTCATTATAAAGCAAGTCTTTCCAGAAGTGGCTTGGCTGTGCAAGTATTCATGGCAATGTTAAAGTTAAGTTCTTTACATTGTATATTTTGGCATGGCCAAGTGGTAAAATCTGATCTACAGGTAGAGGTCATTGTCCAGACATGTACATCTGCAGATGTACAAGAAGGAATGCTCTTCCAAATTACTATGGCCTTGATTAAATCAATTGATACATTACTTATTTCATTTCAGGCATGTGATTAAAAAAAACAACAACAAAAAAAAAAAGCCCAAAAACCAACAATCCAACATAATGATATATAAACACCAACCTAATTACTTTTTCTTTAGCATGACTGAGTACAGAGTAGGCGCTGTATACACTTCATAACAGTGGAAAGAGCAATTTTTTGTGTATAGATAAGGTCTTTGCAACTGCTTACATTAGATTGATTTTTTTGTACATTATTAGTATTTAAGAAGACTATGCTAGAGTTCAGAGAATATGTAGAGTTACATAGTTTTAATTTATTAATTTACTAAGGAAATATTGTGAAGCCAGGGTGTATGCTGAAATWTATCATCTTAGGGAACTCTTCTCCCCTACCCCCCCAGGTTTTTCCTCAGGTCTCTTTCATTTGTAAAAAAGAAAAGCATGTATTTTTGAAAAAGATATGTATTTAATATGTATTTAAATGTGGCATAGCAATGTTCACTCTAATCAGCTTAGCAGCTATTTTAGAGTATAACTCCATTTGGTTTCATATATTATTTATAATGGAAAACACAAATATTGCAGCTATTTATTACTGTAAGTTGTATGAATTCATCTTTTTGTAGTCCAATTATTTTTAAAGTGATGTATAAAGATTAAATATACAGTAACTAATTGCAAGACTGTTTGATGAGTCCCCGAGAAAGAGTGCATTTGTCAGCCTGCAGAAACCTCCTTGTGATACTTCCAGTGCCATATCCTTTTGACTTTGGAATGAGCTTGGAACTCAAAATCCCRCTGAAACAGGACAACATTTGCCTTGGGAAAGAGTTACAGTAAATGAATTTGACCATGAAACACTTGATTTAAAAACATCAACCAGATGAAGAGCAAAAAGGATGCATGGATRAATGTATAATTCAACTGCACAACTTGATGTTATCATCTGACAGGGAAATGATCTTTAACGTCAAAGATCAGTCAGCAAATCAGCCAAAACCATCTGTTATGACATTTGGTTTCCTTAGGATCCATATTTTCTCCAAGTTCATGGAACTGGCTCAAGTTGCCAGGAGTGAACTACATTATGAGTAACATAAATACTGTTCTATTCACTGGACTATTTGAAGAAAACTAATTGAAGAACTTTGTTAACATACTTTTTGCTGGCAACTAATACTTTTAAGATAATTAATAAAATTAGTCTTGTAAAAATAGCAATTGCCAACAGATATGTGGTTACTTTTAAAATATTGTATTGGGAACTTTTGAGGATATTGCAGAAGAATTACTCTTACTGCAGTGTATTTAGTTTTGTACTACTTTGTATATATCTGWTGCAATATCTGTGCCATTAATTTTCAATTATGAAAATTGCATAAGAAATAAAAAGAGACTTTAAAGTTATGTGAATGAGTCATTTAAAAACCACTGTTTTTCTGAATTTAGTTCAAGACAGCCCACACCAGGGTGAGTGCAGAGTATATCAACATCTGTAAGAGATCTTGAGTCTGATGAATTTGTTAGTCTCTAAAACATTTTTCTCTCTGTAGAGAATACTGATCTTTGATTTCAAAAGCTGGGCCCTTTTTTTTAGCTTCTTTTAACCATATCAGGCATAAAAAAACCCAGAAAACAAACCTTCTCAAAGAATTTAGCACATTAATTTATAATAGGATCTATTTTTTAAAATTATTTTTTATCTGCATCTTTTTTTCCTGTGACCTGACATTCTGGAAATTTTTTAAAGAAACTCTGTTGTATTTTAATCCTACAAATATGTGTTACCATGTTTAACAGTGTGCATGTGGGTGGTCACTCAGTTTTTTAAAGCTGAGGGAATGATATTTGCTTAACTTGAAAGAGTACCCAGGAATATCTTCTAACCTCCAATGTACAGCATARGCCAGGTGTCTCACACAAGAAAATATTGCAGACTCTTTGCATGCAAGCAGATAAACTAGCATAAAGTCTGGCACTTATTTTGATTTTGGGTTTTTGGTGGATGTTGTAAATGAGAAGAGGAGAAAATTATGCTGTAATCACATCGGCAATTTCACCAAAGAACRGCAATTACCATGTTTGGAGCATTGTGTAATCCATGACTCCATCAGTAATGTAGAGTTCAAACCTGACATCCTGAGCCATTCTTAAGAGAATGAAAGAGCACTTCTTGTCTGGGTCTGCAGAGGAGAGCTCCGTGAACAGCACAGAGGCGGCAGCCGAGACCACAGCGTGCGTCCGCGGGCAGGGCGAAGGTTACCGCGGCACCGTCAGCACCATATGGAGCGGAGTCCCGTGCCAGAGGTGGGACTCCCAGTTCCCTCACCAGCACAACATCACCCCTGAGAACTTCAAATGCAAGTGAGTAGAGATATGTAGTGTATGCAGTGGGAAAAGGGTTCAGTTTTAAAATGTTTAACAATTCATGCCAGTGGAGCAGACCTTGGGGTTCTTGTCCCTGCSCCGTGTTCTGATGCATCCACTCCACCCGCTGAGGCTCAAAACCATTTGAGCCTGGGAAAATCAGATCTCAAAGCAGTAGTTCTAGACAAACTTGTGTGAAACCCTAGGGATTTTTATGAACTTTTCCTTCAAGCATTTATTCACCAATTTGATTATGAAGTGTCTGGATGTGTTCCAGGCTAGGACCTGAATCCCAACAGTGCTGATACATTACCACTGGATTTTTTTCATGAAACTAAAAAATTATTCTCATCTTGATTGCTGATTTTGATTTCATATGTCCTAAATATTACCTGAATGTAATCTTCTTTATAATAATTAACATTTATAATATTTAAAAGCACTTCTTTAATTTTTCAGATTTTAAATAATTTTTTCAGGTTCATTACTAAATATAGATACATTAATAGGATTTCTTGTACTTGAGTGGCCACTGGTTATCARACCTCTCTGGATGGTTCATAAACTTCCAAGGTGTGAATAATCTACTCATTTTAGGCAGTTACCTTAGTAATGTTYGTTCAGTCCTTTTTTAACTAAGAATAGAGGAAACCTTGCTGACAAGATTGGAGCCACAGCCCAGTTTTTACTAAATATCTTTATTGATGGGTGAGAATTGCAGTATTAGACCATTCTTTCCATCGTCTGTTATCAGTAAGTGCTGCAGATGTAAAAAATGCAGTGAAATATGGAGATGCACAGAACATGGCAACAACTGTCAGGAGACAGGGAAATAAAACTTAACATTTAAGAGCTTTGAATATTTCATGCAAGCTGCAAAAGACATTTAAAGATGTTCCCTTGTGGCTAACTTTTACTTTAAAGGTAACAGCTGTATAGAGTTTCAACATACACTTTTTTATTTTCCACGATTCAGTTTCTTAAATGAGTTACTGATAGTCTGGAGCACTCTGTTTCTTCAAACTCACCAGAACCATTCGAAGTACAGGGAGTTTTAAGCACTCTGGTAATGTTTRTATTTAAAAGCATTTGTAATGTATTGCAGGTGTATCCAATGTCAGTTGCATGCAAATTTTGATGRAGGATCCTGAATGAAAATATTGTTAATCTTCAAATGAAATCCTATATCCCATCAAAACATATGTCTACTGAAAATGAATGTCCGCAAACATATTCTTATTACGTTAATATTTCTTTTTTTTCTGGACGCTGTTCTTACTGGCTCATCTCCTTGCACTTGACACTGAGCAGTAACACAGAGACCTGCAAGAGCCTGTATTTTTCTTAATTCATAACAAAAAGCAATGGACCACGTTGGTGGGTTTAGGTTATCCCTGCTGCGAGCTAACATATTTATTTTTATAGGGATTTGAGGGAGAACTACTGCCGAAATCCAGATGGATCTGAATCACCCTGGTGYTTTACCACTGACCCAAACATCCGTATTGGTTATTGCTCCCAGATTCCTAAGTGTGATGTATCAAATGAACAAGGTAACAGAGGAAAGAGTGATAACTTGATTTTAAGTGAATGCCATGCTGTTCCGAACATCAAGTACACAGCCTTGAAAACTGGAGAAGTTGTGTCTGCATTACACCTATGTAGTTCCACTTTGGCTTTATTGGCATGCTTGGGATTCATTGTGGTGTAAATGTGATTTCTTTCACAGTTTAATTTGTGATTCCAGCAGGGAAAGCTGCGGCAAAGATTTGATTKGATTTGATTTTTAGACAAGGCCAATCTATGTATCTGCTCTACTGTCTTTACTTTTCTTAGTTTGAAAGGTCTTTTTGCACAGCTGAAATGATTTCCTTTGCTCACAGTCTTTTTCTAATTGCATATCAGGCTACCCAAAGCAATTTTTTTCCCCTTTTTATTTTCTTGCATATGTCTCCTTGTCTAGAAGGGATTGACCCTCTGAGTTCTTACCTATCTCTGCTTGTGAGGTTCGCTCTGAGTCTTCACCCAGATGTTTTTCCCATGAGGTCTTGGTATTACTGTAAGGAGTAATGTCGCATCCTGAGTGGGTGTCAATCACAGCATAAACTGAGGCTAAGACCTCAGACCTATAACCCTACATCAGGCTGCATTAACATCTCCCTCTTTAAATTTTAGCCAATTTTTCTTTAAGTTTGAAAAAGTTGTAGTTRCAAGACTTATGTCAGAGAAAGGATTAAACTTTTATAGTCATTCTGTGTTTCTTGTAAAGTATCAATTACAAAAAAGTAAAAATACTGATGAATATGAAATTAAGTGCTTTATGCAAAATGTCTTTATAGTACTRATCATTTTAAACAATTCTCTTGAAAAGTCTCAAAAAGGCTTGTGATAAAAGCTTATGAATTAAACATGACTTCTGCTGGAGCGAACAGGCAAGTTTTTGAATTACATTAAAATTAAAGTCATGATGATGTTTTTGATTTTTCTGAAGAAGTACTTAAGTCCAGAATTATATAGTGTTTCCAATATCTGGAAACTACACAAAGCTAAACTGAATGCCTGTTTTTTGTGGAGGGAGGAATAGGGAACCTTTTCTACTGGTTTGGTATAAACTAACTTCTGAAAACTTTTAGGATATTCTGTGTGACCCTTCTAAAGTAATCATAAACTAACTATTTATGAAAGAAATTTTCCAAKTTTATGTAAGTTAAGACAAAATTTTAAATACTGCTGTGTTGGGAACAAAGGTTTCAAGCAGGAGATTATGTATGTAAATTTAAAAACTCTTTTCCATTTTTCTTCTGATCTGATTTATACAAATATCTGATTAACAGTATATAGCATTTGCTAAACAAAACACTTGTCTTTAATAATTTGGATTACTGATGAAATGGAAGAGTTATCTTCTTAATCTTGTACAATCACCTTCCACTTTTATCTCAACATTCTTTTTTCAGATTGTTATCGTGGCAATGGCAAGAGTTACATGGGGAATCTGTCCAAGACAAGATTTGGGCTAACTTGCTCCACATGGGACAAAAATATTGAAGACTTACGTAGGTGTGTACATATTAAACAGAAAGAGATGGTTCAGTGAGTCCTGAATAAATACTGCCTCCAGATGGCAACTCTTTTTCATCTGCATTGATTCTAAAGTAGCCCCTATGCCCTGGAGCTTTTAATATCTTTGTTTTCCTAATCTTWATTTTTATATTTTTCTTTTTTTCTTTGCATTTAAATATATTGCACAACATGACTTTGTTCGGGCTCACCACTAATTGCAGGCTTTGGGATGTTTCTTAGTGTTTAGTTTACTGGCTTATTTTCCCCCATCCCTGTCCTTGAAAGTTTGGTACAATGAGAGGATATCAGAAATGAGGGGAAATATCTTGTCAGCTTCATCTCGTAGTTCATGCTGCTTCAGGGAGGAGGTTGGACTTTAGACCCTCTAATGTCCCCTGCAGCCTGAAGTTGACTCTTTAGTCTACAATCTAGTGACACTGATGTCAAATGCCAATAAAAAGACCTGCAATTTCTGTTGTTTAKCTTTACTTTGACTTTATATTCTAGTAGAGATGGCAAGTTCATTTATTTGATGAAGTAAAATGAATTACCAGGACTATATATGAAAAAGGGATAATGAAAAATAAAATGTTCTGCTATGTATGAGATATCACACACACTAGTGRCTGTGATGAAAATAGATTCTCCTTCATTTTCCTTTAGTTTCTGATGCTAATGCAAATGTGTCAATATTAGCTTTGGTACTTGTTGCAGAGTCACAGTGCTGAACACATAAGCCATTGTCCCTTGGAAGGACTGTGTCAGTCAGGAAGTTCCTCAGCATTTGAGGAAGTTTTATTGCAAAAGGCAGATTTCAGTGGCCCTGTCTGGTATCATCACCTGCTCTACATCTGTTTCTTCCCACAGATGGGGAGAGAGAGGATACATATGTGTATCCAGTGTGCTGCCCATGTAAGGGAAGCACAGGTTTAAGCTCATGCTTTCTGAGAAGCATGATAAGACTTAATTTTCTGGGAATGAGGCAGCGTAAACCTACTGGATGCTTCATGCAACTGCATTCATCTAATAGAGCACAGATCAGTGTTTCTTTTCTTACTCCCACACATTTGCCATCTGGGAACTTCTTTGGGGAGTTATCTGTCTCACTCCAACAGTTTCTCTGGTTATGAGTGTTCTAGAAGCAGCATGTGTGGTTGGTTTCGAACTGAAGGAGAAGTACAGATGTAACTAAGGAAGCCTGTATCCTTGTATCTGACAAGCCAAAAATAAACATCTTCCTCTGCTTCAGATTTTGGCCTCAAAATTTCACCTCTAAAGGGCTTCACGTAGGCTTGCAACCTAGGTGACCTATCACTGCAGTTTGTCTGAACCATTCATCTTTTTCCTTKCCTGCTGCTCATCCTTGCTAACTTTCCTAGTTTACCTTTCTTTTGCCTTTGATTCAGCTTTGTAATTTCAATGCTCCCCTGTGCTGTTAGGCTGCAGGAGAAGGTACCTCTGCTCCTCAGAGAGGCCTGCAGATTTGCATCACAGGCACTSTTCTAATCAGTATAATGATACCTCCTGAGGGTATCTAGAGATTTTAGCTTGAGTGGGAGATCTAGAAGCCTCCGAGCTGTCCAGTGGACACAGTGCTTAAAATACCAACCAGAGGAAAGTTGGACCCAGATCCAGAAAATATTTGGGTCTCATCTTCCCTTTGATTTTAACCAGCCCTAAACCCTGACCTGTAGGCTTCTCAATCAGCTAATAACAGTGTGGAGCAAAGCAACATTTAACCTTTGAAAATTTGGGCTATAGTATAAAGCTTTTCAACACTTTGATTTTTTTTTTCCCTGTAGGCATATACAAATATTCAGAGAACCAGATGTTAGTAAACTGAAGAAAAACTATTGCCGCAATCCAGATGATGATTTTCACGGTCCCTGGTGTTACACAGATGATCCTCTTGTTCCCTGGGATTACTGCCCTATTTCTCGATGTGAGTACTCGGTGTGCTGCTGGCACTGCCAGCTGTGCAGTCCCACTGAAGCCACGGTGCCACATGCCCGTGCACACCTTCCTTTTGTCACTTGTGGCAGCAGAAAATGTGTGATTCTATCAAGAATCGACTGTGCGTGACTGAGAAAGGAGCAGACAGAAGCTGCTTGTGCAATATATGGACAAGGGGTTCTTTTCCTTGACCAGCTTGGAGATTTCAAGGCTTATTTATGCAGCAGGAGCACAAAGGGGCTATTACAGATGGTCAAACATTTTCCAGCAGATCTAGCTATTGAATGAGGGCTGGACGAAGACAAAGAATTGTCTAGCGGTCAGAATGCTGGCTGTGGCCTCAAGAAACCCAGGCAGAGTTATCTTCTGGGCTACAAGCTTCAAAAACTCTTTRTGTGATCTGTCTTTGTAATGATAGAATAACTCACTATATATATGCTGAAGTGTATATGTGCTATAAAGATTAGATTCTGCTTTTGGATGTTTATGGGATGATTTAACTGCTGGCAAGAATTAGGAAAATCATGCCTCCAAAGTTGAATGTTTAAATCTAAATAGCTTAAATAAACAGAATTAAGAATCCTAGGGAATTCAGCAATAAACTGATGACAAGTAGGAAAAGATAGTTTAATGCTGAAAAATGCGCAATTCACATTTATGTTCAAAATCTTTCTCTTCAGTTCTTATTTCTAAGTGAYTTTGCTGTATGTCCTGGGAGAACACTTAAATGGTAAATCAGGCTTTTGAATGCATGTCTGTGATCTCTAGAGGTTCAGGATAATGTTACACTCATTCCTAGCGGCAGTCTGCTGCATTTCCTCATAGCCCAAACTCCAGCATCTCTAAAATGTGGTATTTGAAGTCTCAGGTGATATTTTGGCATCTGTGTGAAGAGTAAACAAAACTGTGCAWAAGGTTATTTGTGTCAGTAAAAATGAAGCATAGCAGCTGAAAAAATGTACTTTTTGTTCACTTATTCTGAGTTCATTATTTGGATCTGTGAAATCCTAAGGATGTATTCTCAGCAAACATTTGTAGAGWATTTTGAACTGGTGAGTACTGCATTTCTACAATCAAACACCAGAGTGGGAATATGCCAGTTTAATAATTTTGACTCGTATGGACTAGTATTAAAATACTGTATAAATATATATGCACATACAATCACTTATGCATATGCACATATATGCATACATCTATACACATACATATATGCCTATCTATATACATGTACATAGAAATTTAACTATGGATAGAACTATATCTATATAATGAAKATACCTATGTGTGTGTGTTTATACACAGATATTTTCTTAATAGTGGAAATCTAGTTGGATGAGACTGTTTAAATTTTCCTTGTGCAAGTTTCCAGCAGTTACCCCTGTACCTCTAGCCCATAATGCTGGGTCATTCTGTATGTGTCACTGGAGGTAAACATTTAGAAACAAGTTTAAGCAAACTTGTAACTATTTTTTAATTGGATTAGATGGATGAACTGAACTAGATTTTGAGGAACACGTTTTGATAAGATTAAGTTTTTGCTGATAGGAACTTAAAATGTTTTTCGAAGTTTTTTAGGAATTGAGGATTTCTTTCGRTCTTCTTTGGATTTAATCACATTACTTCTATAGTCCCTGAAAGCTTATATAAAAATAATAACTTCATTTTTCAGCATTTGTTTGTTTGAATGAAACATGTAAATTGAACATGATAGGCAACCTGATGTCTTCAGGATTCAGCCAAGAAGAAAAATGCTTGACAYTCCTGTTACAAAGTGTTTATTTCTTATTTCATTTTATTGGAATAAAATTTTGCCTTCTTGTTAGGCCTTACTGAATACTGGTTTTTGCAGTGTATTGAAGAAATCATTGAAGCTAAAAACTTTGTGAACCATTAAAGTAACAATATGTCATTTGCTGTTGAATTTTATTAATTTTTTTAATGTATTTTAATTTTCTATTGTGGCTATCTTATGTGTCTGTCTAGGTGAAGGTGATACAACTCCTACTACAACCAGCTTTGATGGTAAGTTTGTGTATGATCTGTGCAGWGCATGACTGTCCTCTAAATCTAGACATTTCTTTCCAATTGGGAAACAAAATAAAGATTAGGTAAAGTTGTAGGAAACCCACCATACAGACTGAGCAAAATTAATTTTACAAGACAATGATGGGGAATAGTTTTATTATATTGCTTTATCTATTCTCACTGTCTTGTCTTGCCAATGGTGAGATTTGGTAATGAGTTTCAATGTTTGCTTTTTAACTATGTAGATCTCTAAAAGCTGTTTAAATGTATGTATTTTATATTCCCTATGGATATTTGAATAGACCTACTCAGCTGCACTGAATTAGTTTTGATGGCCTAGAAATATATTCCATTAGCACAGGAAAGTTAATACACAATAAATATTGACCTTCTTGTGGTCCTTATGTGCAACTGTGCAGGTTTCCTACCACTGTTTTTATAAAATGTGATCTCTGGACCTGCTTTCAGATACTGCCATTCCCTGTGCCTCAACAAAACATTTGAGAGTGGTAAATGGAATCCCAACACAAACTAACGAAGGATGGGTGGTTAGTTTGACATACAGGTAACTATCACTTTGATTAGAACAGCAATGCAACTACTAGGATATTCTTTTTAGACTTGTAGAAAATGGTGACCATAATAAGAATATTTCTACATTGCAGTTTAGTTYTGTAAAATTAGAGAATCAGAGTTCCTCTGATGTCAAGTGCTGCCATAGTATTCACTCTGCTAGTGAAATACTTTATATGTTCATTGTCATAACTTATACACGTGAACTTGCAAAGCATTCATAGTGTTCTGCTCTTTCAATTAGCTACTGCAGACCTTTTCATAACACTGGCTTCACATTCAGCATTAAACTCTTTAGTTTAGAGACTGTTAGAAAAAAATTGAATTTCAGATCAATATTTTCACTTTGATGGCAGAGCATTTAGTTGTGAAGTGTAGGGTTCAGGATTTTGACCTGTGTCAAATTAAGCTTTCCCCTATGACATTGCATGCAATTAAAATTTAACTGGTATTGAAAAAAAAAAAAAAAAGTAGGAGCGATAAGGAAATCCTTTTCATTCTATAAAACAAGACCCTGACATGTAGTTGTGTATAACACATGTATTACATTATGGCAGATCTTTGCTGCTGTATAAAGGCCAGAACACAGAATGGCAATTTCCTAYGTTCTTTACTCTGGTTCATAACTCATCAGCTGGAAGTGTGAATCATTAATTTACAACAGGATAAAGTTAAAAAAAAAAAAAAAAAGCATCTTGTCTGCTGGCCCAGACTTAAGTAATCATATTAGCTTATGATTCATCATCTCTTCTAAAACTATGTTGTAAAAGAGGTATTAATTGAAAAATAGGAGTAAAGAAAGAGATAAAAATTATATTCTCTACATGTCCTTATTGCTAGAGAAGTTCGAGTTGGGGGTTTCTTCCCATCCCTGGTAACTTTTGCATCTTATGAGATTCATCAGATCTTGACCCTTTTGGGAGTGCATTGGGTGGTTCAGAAAGACATTTCTAGATGAAGACCATTCCTTGACTAAGTAACTAGATAGGTGGGTTAAATTACTCCCTGGAAAAGTTAATCTTTGCACTAGGTTAAAAGTAGCATTGATATCTGATGAACTTTTAGGCAGGTAAGGTGAATTACATCTGGGTGCCTAAAATTTAAACAGCTATTGTTAGGGTAGTTGAACCTGGATTTTCTGCTGTGCAATAAAATTCCATGAAACATGAGTGCTTAAATGATTGCAGATCCTTTTATGAATAAGGGATTCCTGGAATAGTCCAGCAGCAAAATATATCTTGAAGTATTACATGTGGGCATAAAAATGWAGTTTTATTTTGCATTGTTACCAAGGAAGCAAATAGAATATTTTCTGAAGCAAAATCTTAATGGCTTCTGACCTTTCTGCAAGAAAGACTAACTGTACACTCCAAAATGGAATTATTGTGTCTGAATGGTGAAGRCTCAGTGAAACTTAGAATATATTCGTATTTGGTAACCAAAGTCCACCTCTAAATCTTAAATTGATCAATGAAATTTTCTTTTATATCCAATTCAGATTCTGTAACAAAATGTATTTAGCTGTATTTAAATGGATTTAACCTGTTTCATGGAACCAGCTCTAAACTTTCCYCACACTTAAATGAGGAATTAACCTTTCTACGTGTACTAATGAATCTAACGCAGAAGATGAAATTGTGTATAACATAATAAGTGATGCAAACATAACACGGAAGAACATAGATATACTCCTGAATGCGATATTTTTATAGTAAGACAAGCTAGAACCTACACTTGAGAAGACTCCAGCCTTTTGGACCAGATATTTTGCTCCTCAACAAAATATGTTTAAAAAAATATAAAAGTCAAAGCTCTGTGTTATCCTGCTGTCTGTGAACTCCATATATAATCTGGTATCCATCCAGTAGTTCTTTGCAAAGCTTTGAACATTTGTGTGATTTGAATTTATAAATTGTGAGATTTTAAGCTTTTCCCAAATTGCTGACAATTCTGATTCACTTTCCAAAGAGCTACAGAAAGTAGATGTGATTTTGGAGGCACAAAGAAGGAAACTAATTAATCTACATTCCACAGTAATTTTTTTTTTAAAGAACTGTCATGCTTAATTGCTTTAATTTTACTTGATATATTATGCTTTGGGTTTTCTGTAATCACATGTAGGATGTCATACACTGCAGATTGTTTCCAACTGAAGTATGTGGGGACACAAATCTCCTAGGGCTTGTAATCAAATAGGAACTCTCCACCTTGAGGTCAATGCTTTGAATAATACTTACATGAATAATGACCAAATGTTGTTTACATCTGGTGGCAGTTTGGGGACTTGCTTGGAAATTTCAGTCCAGTTCCTATTACAAAGTATTGGCCCTTTTTTTTATTTATTTTTTTTTTAATTAAGTGTCTTATTACAAATTCAGCTTTGACACCACTGAATGAACAGAGTAACTGAATTTGTCTTTCTTTCTGGTTTTTGCACATTGGAGTAAAGTTCTGCAAAGTCATGTTACTGTAAGTGTTGGAACTGTAGAGCAAAGGGACAGAGAAAAGTTTCCACGTGTTGTCAGTCTGCCGCTTTTCACCAGCAAACATGCATGGGGAACAAAACACTCTTTAAACTTTTTGACTATGTAGAAACTAATACTAGTGGTTTGGGGGGTTTTTTTAACCTTTTTTCTTTTCTTTTTTCCCCCAGGAATAAGCATATCTGTGGTGGTACTTTGATAAAAGAAGAGTGGGTTCTTACAGCAAGGCAGTGTTTCCCTTCTCGGTACAGTAATCTGTAACKTTGCAATATTAAAATACATCTATTTTCAGGAACTTATCAGCACAACTCTTCTTCAGCTTGAATGCAGCCRTTTTTCCTCCTGTTTGGCTTTAACACTGCTTTTCTGATATAAAAGGCCTGTGGGACTTTGGTATTTTGTGTTATTATTGCTGTAAATCTAAATAGCCCTGGCTATTTTACATAGAAGCATAAATACATTTTCCAAGTGTCATGGTTAGACAATTGCCTCTTTATGAGAACAAGCTCGTGCTTCTGCTTAACTGGACAAAATAAAATAGAAAAGTTGGGTAAATCTAAAAAAGTTCAAAGGTTCATAGTGTCCAAGGATTTAAATGTTTGGATACTATTATAAAAAAAAAAAATAGTAACAGTTAAAGATAAAATTATGTAATGGCTTCAGGCCAAAATCTTACATCCAAGYATGTTGATTTTGGAATAGCAGCTGRCAGCATGAAACCATTTCTGCTAAGGAGCGTTAGTTAAGATCTTCCAGCATAATCGTATTAAGTAAAATTTTTAGTTATTTTATTTCAGTCAGAAAAATCCTAACCAACTTTGCCTCATTTAGGTACAAAGATTTGAAAGACTACAAAGCCCTGCTTGGAGTCCATAATATCCAAGGAAAAGGAGAGGAGAAGCGTAGACAAGTCCGGAATATTGCCCAGTTGGTATATGGCCCCCCAGGGTCAGATTTGGTCTTACTGAAACTTAGCAGGTTAGTAGCTGTTATTGTGGATTCTGGGATTTTCATCTGCTGGGTGAGATTCTTCCTAAATAAGATTTGCAAGTTCATAGTTGTATTATCTCCGGTACTACAGATGCTGTCTCCATGGGGTAAACTTCCAACTGAAAGAAATTTTACTTGGAATACGCAGAAATGCAGGTCCATTGACTCAGAAAACAGATGTTACTCCTGTGAAATCATACCTACATTATTCTTCCTGTTAACCATGTTTAGGCTTGTTGGGAGATTTAAAGAAAACCCACAAAGTAGTGGACTAGTATATGGTTTTAATTTATAGAACGAGTACCAGATTGTAGCTGAGATTCTTGTGTATATATAAGCTTTCAAAATTTCTCCACATTAACAAACCTATATATCCAAATGAAATGCCATCACTACTTACTTTTAAGATTAAAACCCCAGTTAAATAGTATAAAAGTAGTGACAGCATTTCAAGAATTTTTTGACAGTTGGCAGCTGTAGTACAAAAAATAGGTAGAAAAATCCATCATATTCTTCGAAGATAGAAAATGAAAGGAAAAGAATTGGCACAGTTTTTAATTGCTGTGGTCTATAATAGACTTAATGTAATTTTTGAAATACATTTTAGAAGGTTACATCTATTATTTTTTTCCTCTTTCCAGACCTGCTATACTGACAAATTTTGTAGAAATAATCCGATTGCCCATTTCTGGATGTACCATTCCAGAGAAGACCAGTTGCAGTGTTTATGGATGGGGATACACTGGATGTAAGAAACTATTTTTAAAAACTAAATGAATACGTTGACAACTTACTTCCTCTTGTCATTATAGGTGAGGCTGCGGGTATTGCCTGATGCCATGGTTTTCCAACACTTGTTAAAAAATAGAGTTGGGTTTTTTTCTAATTTGWAAATCTCTGAGCCTTCTATCCAAGTTAATTTAATATGAAATATTTTCCACTAGTCTCTCCTTTTTTGTTGTTGTTGTTGTTGTTTCAGGAACAGGCAAAATGATTCAAACATTTCAAGGAATGAATTAGAAAAAAATACCAATCTACGTGATATAAAAACCAACAAAAAAACACCCAAAAACGAAACCAAAATTCATCTGCAGAATGTTAGCAGAGTTTTTTTACAAATATTTSTTCATCTACTTGAGCAGTCTCTCTGTAATCCAAAGCAGGCCCCTGTGGAAAAACTAATACAGAAACATGTAATCAAAGACTTTATTAACATACACAATAACAGCGAACTAGGAATGCACAGGCAACCCAAAGTCTGGCATTTCCTATCTTTTGAGTACTTGACTTTGCAACCTTTCTAATGTTTATTAAACACGGTTTTGTGCGAAGAAAATACAAATATGTGGGAGAACAGACATTTATTTAGTCTAGTAAATGCTATATCTGGCTAATTATGTGTTGATAAAAATTTAATAGCTGCCAGTTGACAATAATTACTCCAATATTTACTGTGCTCAAATGTTGTTTTGCCACAGACYCTGAGTAAGCAGCAGCAATATACTCGCACTGTCCTGGAAGCWGAGCAGAAGCTAGGCTGGAATTCTGAGGCGGTCTTCCTTGTAGCCACTACTCTGCCATTTCTTTCTGGGTGGCAATTAATCTGTACCAGCCCTCTCCCAAATGACTGCCTTTGATGTTCCCAGCATGTCCATAATGGCCATCCTCTGGGGGCATCGGCTGTCTGGGGGACAGGGACACCAGGCTGGAGCACAGTACAGCATCACAGGAAAGCTTAGCTTAAGACAACTGATAAGGAATTTGCAATGTTGTGGAGTTATGTAATACAGTAAATACATAACATCTGTCATCCAAAGACTTTGTACTATATTTTTTGCACTACTTATTATAATCCTCACAGAATCCCGGTCAGGGAAGGAAGAAGTGTTACATCCATTTTTTTTCAAGAAAACAGGATAATAAGTCAGTGGAGGGCAAGCTTGGCATTTTCTTTTGATGTCTGTGCAGAGAATGGGCAGGTCCAGACCCTTTATTTATCTTTGCAGTTTGTCCAGGCTTGTCTTTCGACATGTAGAACAAGAGTAAGCTCCACAGGGCTCCTGCTTCCCGACCTTCACACTGGTGAATGGAGATTGCACAAGGCTGTGGCTCTGTCCTTGCGGGCACAAAGTCATTCAGGGTAGCTGAGCCAGCACAGAATGAGAAAAACTCCACTCTGCTGAAGTATTTTTCAAGTCACACGTCCTTCCCTAGGCCATGGCAGGCACTGTTACACATTAACTCAYGTTGAAGGCAGGGAGCAGAATCCTCCCTGCACTGATGGGAGTGATAACATTTTCAGGCTCTTTTTCTGATTTCTTTGAGGACTGGGCAAACTAGTGGTGAGATGCAGAGGAAGCCCAGTTACCCAGCCCTCTATTCTAGTGTTARAAACTTGCCCAGATATCCTCAGAGAATTGAACAGCCTTGAAAACCAAACAGATGTCTGGCGAATCTTATTTGCAGAAAATATAAGAAATCCACAATACAAAAGCATGATAATGGTGGGGATGGACAAAAATGTGAGTTTTGGAGAGAAACTACAATAACTGAAATTCTGTTAATAAGTTTATCTAGATTGTATGTTGAAACACTTTCTCCTCCCTAAAATACAATATTTTTTTAAATTTTCTTTTCAATTGTAGTAGTTAATTATGATGGCCTTCTCCAAGTAGCAAACCTGCTTATTTTGGGAAATGAGAAATGCAACCAGTATCTCAAAGGGAAGATTACAGTGAATGAGTCTGAAATCTGTGCTGTGGCTGAAACCATAGGTGCTGGGCCTTGTGAGGTAAATATTGTATTTCCTAATACATTTATTGKACCCTGGATATTTCTTTTCCAAAAAAATAAATTACTGGACATTGTTTATAATTATTGCCATTACACTACACTTTTGCATTGGAAAATGATTTGTGTTACAACTGTTCTATTTTATGTCAGAGTGTAGAAATTACTTCAATGTCACTGTGCTACCACACCACTGAGAGATTTACAGGAATTTTATATATACTCATATACTAAAACACTTCGCTAGACTGAGACATACTTGTGTTCTCTATACTAAGGACAAAGGTGGGCTCTGTGGTAGCAATAGCTGTGTGGTTTGATTGAGTACAAATCAAAGGCTGGAGCAAATTTACCTTCTTATTTAGATGAGGTTTTGCACGCAAAATACGTAACTGTCAGTACTCAACAGAGTTGATAAAGTTATGAAGGAGAAAGATCCAAAAATGTACTGGCGTTTTTATGAGTCAGAAGGCTGGAGAATTTTGGTCTCCTGAGCCTAAGCAATATATTGATGAGGACAGGACAACTATTTCAGTGATTGTTTGGTACAGTTGTTTTGCTTAGCACTGGTTTTGATGACGGAGAAAAGACATCTGAGGAGAAAAGCTGTAAATAATTTGTTACAGAAAGATAAAATCTTTTTTTTCTTTTTTTTTTTTTTTTGTGTAAAATATGACTGCAGATAKCTAGAAGGAGGGAAGCCATGAACATTATTAGGTATTTATTATCTGGAATAGAATTGTTGATTTCCTAGCACCAATGTTAACCATATAGCAAAATTTTCACTACCCAAGGGTACTACCAAACCAGGGGAAACAGAGGCCATCTTCATAAAGCTGAGGCCTCTTCCATTTGTTATTAATATTCCATGGRATCATTTTTTGTTGCAAAGTATTTTCTTCAAAACAAAATATTTAATTGTAAATGAGGTCTTAGACTTGTCAAGGCTTATAAATGAAACATCTGCATGGAAGTCTGCTGGGGATCCTGCACTTTGTTTTCTCTTGCAAGAAGAAATGGAATGAATTAATATTAGCAATCAGTCTTAATCACTGAGCAGTTTCCTGCTCCCTAAGTTCTCCTTTGAAGCTACTTTCCTCAGCAGAGAACAGGCAGAGGAACAAAATCAGATTGGCAGGTRAAACTCCACTCCTGAAAGTGTTTTATGAGCCACCCTGATGGCGCTGACATAGTTCATTTTTCATGTRGGAACTAGTCTGCCGTCAGTCAGGAAAAATCCCAAACCAAATAAAGGTCAAGCATTGTTGTTTCTCTGGTGATCCAGAGAGAATGAAATGCTAATTGTCAGCTTTCATTTTTTGAAACAATGACTCACTCTCTGTCTGATATGAGCATTTACTGTCTTGTTCTGCAGCAGGTTTGCTGGGTCCAGTCTAACTTTAACCTGGGTAGAACCTGCAGCATCTGTGTTCAAGTACCAGATCTATGTGATTGTATCTGACTCTGATCTTGGTGGGTCATACTCCAAATTTTTCATAGGATGCATAAACTAGTGTATAAGTGTCTCATTCATTCAGAATAACAAAAAAAATATAATTTCAAGAAGTTATGTCTAAAAATAATGCTTAAAAAATACAACCTTTTATTGTGTTTGTTATCCCCCCCTGCCTATTAGTACATACAGATTCTCATCCTAGGACCTTGCAAGATGATTGACTGAAAGAAAGATAATAACCTGACTGTCAGTAGTATTTGATGCAAAGCCTGTCATCATAACAAAGATGTTTATAGGTCAACTCACATTCTGCTCATCTGGTTTATATTCATATAAATAAATTTTAGGCTTGCAGGTAGCTGAAAGAGGTGAATAAAACCTGGTATGAAGTCACTTAGGATGACATGTAAAGATGGATCACAGAGCTTAATTTGCACAGAAAGGAACAAAAGGTCAGAGGCCAACTCTGCATTGTTTCTCATAAGTTATGATTATGAAAAAAAAAGATATTGGAAGTTGGTTTATGTCCTGTGGCAAGAACACTATTGCCTGGTGCATCCTGTCATCCCCAAAATAAACCATTCAGTAGTAGGCAGGTGGGAACTCTGTCTTGAAGCATTTTGAGAAGTGACACTCATGCTGTTTATTTTTTTCCTAGAGAGATTATGGTGGTCCTTTGGTTTGTGAACARAACAGGCTGAAGATAGTAATTGGTGTCATTGTTCCTGGCCGTGGATGTGCSATTCGAAATCGTCCTGGGATTTTTGTTCGGGTCTCATATTATTCCCGGTGGATACACAAGATTATGATGACCTACAGAAAACCCTGAAAAAGTCAACAGCTCCCATTGAAAGATTTTGGACAGCTTGTAATTAATGTGTAATGTAAAGATCAACAATTTTTTAAGTACTTGATAGTCAAGTTYGTTGAGCTTCTTTTAATATTTATGGGTGTTTTTGGTGTTTTGTCTACCAGTGTTTTTTTTAAATGTTGGAGTGAYTTACAGTATATGCAAGTATGGTGACATATCTCCTGAAGATACTTGAATGGATAAACAATTTTGCAAAGACATTACTGGATGATAAATGGTTTTGTAGAAATAGATCATATGACCTCCTTAATGCTGCTCTTCAGATTATCTTAGAAGGCGAAACAAATTATAGTTCTACTTAACACATCTTATTCTTTCTATGAGCCATATATTTCTCTTCATATATAACAAAAGCCCTACTGAGAGATACATGCATCTGTCAAGGGCAGCATTTATGATCATATTTCTCTTTCCCCTTTATAAGAGGTCAAAGATTTCAGTATTTTATTAAAAATAATATCTTTAGTAAGTAATTTTTTCATTATTGATGGACTTTGACAAGCCTGTCATAAGCAGAGTTCTTGTAGAAGTCACTACCACTTTCTTTTACACAGTGCTTACAGACTCTAGTTCTGCACTTGGTTCCTTCACTGTATATGTGGTCCTCTGACAGATATCTCAAACCCCATTTTGATTAGCAAACTATTGATCATTTCTTTAAAGTTTGACCCAGAAATAACTGGATTTACAATGCTAAAAAGAGCATCTCATACAGTTTGAAAAAGTAACCCTGATTAGCTATTGGAAGACTTTGGGCATTTGAAGAAATTCAAATCAGATATGCCCAAATCTTTATAAACAGGCAAGTATCAAAAATTCGGTTGGTTCTAGTTATTTTGTGAAACTCTGCATTTAYAGCAAGGAAAAGAACAGTTGAATCTAGCACCTGGCTGAGAGACTTAAGACTGGGGAAAGTAAGATATGCATTAATAACTTTTCAGAGATTTGAGAACTTCAATGAAACCTTAACTAGATTTGGACAAAATTCTATCCTTTGTATAATTCCTTTCAGGATAATAAAACAATTGCAGAGATTGATATTATCTTGTATTTAATACGGGCAATRTCACTGATAGTTTAGTTGCTTGTTTCCTGCCTATATATAGGACAATCTTTTTCCTTTATGCTGACAGGGAAAGGGAACAAAAAAATCATCATCTATTAAATGTGCTTGTTCTTCTGTAGACATTTAGTTTTATGTCTGGAAATATTGTACAAATATGTTGTTATACATGGCACTGATTACCATTTAATTTCTGGAAAACTGATACAATTTATATCCAATCATTAGTTTTACTACTGTACATGTAATTGCATAAGTAACAACACTGTTGCTTCAGTTGTGACTGTGTAAATTGTAAATGTTTCCAGTAGTGTTTGGTCTGTGTATCATATCTAACTGCATAGCCACGAGGCTGACCCCATGGTGTAGACATGCAAAAGGACATTTCGTGCAGAAGATGCAGGGCTGGATTCTGCCCCGTCAGAAAGCAACCACTTCAGGGGAGATGTCTTGGGAGACAGGCCTCGTCTTGACTCACCAAATTTTCTTCAGCAGTGCACTTTGACTTCAATGGGACTCAAGTATGCTTACATCTGGTGAGCTGGGATGAGTTTCAGCCCATGCTTAAGTGGCCTGGCTTGCTGAGAGTTGTGTCACATATCCAGCGGATTCTACTGGCACATAGGACAAAGTCTTTCAGCAAGCAGAGCTACTGAAATTGCTCCTGATGTAAATAGTCTCTTTGGACAAGATGYGACTTCTCTGTACAGCAGATTCAAGGTTGTGGATGCTCCACAGATAGTCTGTCTCGATCTATTCTGGCCACCTCTGAAGGCTTTGTGCTCCCTTTGGCCTCTCTTAGTAACCAGCCCTGAAGAGGGCAGGATTTAGCCTGTTGTATTTACACTTAATTATCGTCATGTAGGTGAAGAGTGTATTCGTACTAAGCATATATTKACCATATCTTATTGAAAGGATTACATTTTTAAGAAAGACTTTTAAAAAACTCCAAGTGAGTTTTGTTCTCAGCCACAAGTAGAATATGGATAAAATATACAATTCCATGTTCACTCWTTGTATTCTAAGAATTGTTATGTGCTCACTGTATTATATTTGCAGGCATTTTGTTATGTCTATCTAAAAAAATCAAATCCTAAAATATTTTAGTTATAAGCTTCTGCTGTGCAGAAGACTGTGATTTTTATATATATATATATCACACACACACACATACATATATGATAAAAATACTGGTTTTTGTTAGACAGTGTGTAAGGATTTTTACCTGTTTGTTCTGGGCAGTGCCTCAGTAAAATAAATTTTGCAGAGTTGATGCTCCAGAACATAACAAGTTTGTATGCACTTGCTTACCAGGTACTTTTGCTCTCCCAGTCTCAGAATGGAGGGCGCCTGAGATCCTGAAGAGCAAGGGAAGAGAAGAATAATGACATGTGGTAATGAATCTGTACTTCATTTATTCCTGTGAATATTTCTTGTTGGTACCAATGGTACCGTAMCAGGCAACTGTTATAACTACAGGACCCTCTTAAGAAAGGACACTATAGATATTTTTTCACTGTTCTATTTTTTTTTTTTCTGTTATAACAAGGGAACCTGATCCAGTGCCCATCTAAATTGCTGAAAAACCTCTTACTAACTTCMGTAGGATTTGAACTTTACTTCATAAATGTGATTTTAATCAGGTTAGAATAAGGGGTACAGAACCTAAATTCTCATCTAAGGACATTCTTAAACTCCATTGGATTTCATTCTCATTCTCCTTGCTGTAACTAATTGTTTATCTCTGAAAGGTGTAATGTCTGGATATAAAATTCTGGAACTAAAACCTAAGAGCTGATTTTGTGCAACTGGTTAGTCTAACTTAATCATTATTTTCTTTGGGCATTGGAACTTTCTAACGCTTCTTCCTTKTGTTAAAGAAAACATTTTTCCCTTAAAAAAGTTTTCTCCCTGTCTCATTTTTTCTYGTAAACCTCATGACCCTCAGAGAAAAATGTAGCTCTCATTGGGAATGTACTGGTCTAGATTTTTGCTGCTACTGCTGAAATCTTCTTCTCTAGTTTAAGATGAAAATTCTCTGAGGCACTCTGCAATCCCTTCCTGCAGGTAATACCAATGTACTTGACAGAGCTACTCACTTGAGTTAGAGCTTTTCAGTTGAGGGTCCAAATATATTTCTGGGGGTCAAAATCTACTCAGGCAAAATGTCCCTTGAATTCAGTGAATGTGTTTGTCAAAAGAGCAGGGCCTAAGAGTTGTTCAGTACTTTTCCACATGGTTCTTTGTACACAGATTCTCAGCTCCAAGGCAACCTCAGCAGGAGCTGAGGCTTTGTCATCATCCTTCTGGAAAGCTGGTTGTAAACCAGTTGACCCCCATGAAGACTGTATGAAGCCCATTGGATTGTTTGTTTAGCCTTGTCTCCTTATCAATTATTTTCTTCCTCTCTCATGTGCACTGGTATATTACTGTCTTTGAATGTTGGGGCTGCTGGCAGGAACTGACATGGCTTTTCACCCTAAAATTTTCCAGTGTTCCTTTTAAACATACCCTTGGGCATTTATGTATGGTGTTTTCTTGCATGGGATCTAAGTTCAGGGAGCTGCCTGTGGAGTTTAGTGTATGATAAAAGTATTTTTTCTTATTTAAGTGGGAAAAATAATGCTCCCATTAAGTACAACTTGCTGAATGCCTAATGAAAAGGGAACACTGTGGTTATAACTTGTAATACAAATCTTCTGTAATTAACATCTTCATTAGTTAATAAAGTTGGTATTTTTGTAACCTTGTTTACTCTTATTATTCTTAATAAAGTATTTTATAAAAAACAACAACTAAATTAGCATTACATTTCTTATTGAAAGAACAAAGTCAGAACCCCACTGTAAGTCTTCCAGTTCCAATTCCAGTGTGGGATTTTAATGTGCAAAGTAAGGAGGAGTGGTGCTTTAAAGATCCTCTTGTGTCCAATTGCAGAATTGAAAATAAAATGAAAGAAAGAGCCAAATACATGGTGATCTTGTTGAGACTTCCCAAAATCTTTCTGATTGATTTCTGCACTGAGAATGGTCTAAGCATATTACAGTGAGATACATATTACTATATTTGCAGTGGAAAGGATGTTGTCAAGCTAAACATAAATATTTCCAAGAGTTTTTATTTCCTTACAATTTCAGAATGGGAAGCTTGGGATTTTCCCTCTTTGTATAAATATACTTTACACTTCTGGAAAGGGCTCCCCTGTCAGTGTCACTTAATACTGATGGTACAAAAGATGATGCAAAGGAGAGCAATAACTTGCAACAAACCTTGGTGCTGCTGCTGCACTTAATACCACAACCAGCCAGCAGCTACCAGAAAAGGAAATAAGCAACACCCTTACTAAMCCCACCAGTATCATTATCCAGCTGAAATTTCAAAGTTGCAAGCATTTCTGGTTACACTGTGATTTTGATGATTTAAATATATATTTTCTCCAGCTATGTCCACAGTGAATCATTTTTCAAATAAACTCATACGCAGAGTGTTTGAAGTCTGGTTCTGAGGTTTTCCATGGCAAACATCACTTTCTTTTTTGTTGTTTTCCAAAAAGGGGGTTTTCTAATCAACCCAGAAAATTATTGGATTTTATTGGGAACTCCTGAAATCAGTGGGAAGTTTGCAATAACTTCAACCATGCAGGAATGCTTCCAAAGTAATAAAAATCTGTAAATAGTCATATGTCAAAACAGTACATCGCTATAGKTTTGCATTCAGTTTTCAGTATGTTCAGGTGACCTGTGTGTCTTCTGGGATCCATGAGAATTAACTGCTTGTACRGCAATTTGCACCAGAAAAATCTCCAAAGGGATATTGCCTTGATATTACATTCTGTCGTGGCTTTATCTTTTGTAGCTGCAGGAACACTGTGATCTGGAGATGATAAATGATGGGAACCCACATTGATGCTCCCTGCTTGTGTTCTGCTCTGTGTTATTTAACGAGCCTCGTGTAAACAGAGCAGGCCATTTAGTAGGGCTCAGTTGTGTATCTACTCTGCCTTCAAAAGCGCCGATTTCTGGACGGCTCTGTTCCAATAAAACCCATGTGCAATAAATAGGAAAGAAAACAGCTGGGAGGGAAAAGGCAGGCCATAAAAAGATTATTAACAAATTAAGCCCTAAAATAAAAAATTTTTTTTTGTGTTGTCTCAGTTTTTAAGACATAGGGTATATGGTGAAAAAAGCTGCAATAGAATAGCTTAATAGCTAAATCTACTTCACTTTGTTGAGAACACTTGGGAAGATGCAATGACTTCACCATATGGCCACAGAAGATACAGGACAAGTTGTGCTTCTGTGTCTGAGGTCCTGATCCTACTTGCAGTGAAATCACTGTCAAAAAAACTGTTTTAAAACAATATTTAGCCCAATCTAGGGCTAATGGATATGTCCCAAAGCTTCCTTCTGAACCTCTTGGCCTTTGTCATGACATTGTTTCAGATCCTGGCTTAAGGAAATGCTCAGGGCATGTTCCAGACTGTTAATGACTGTCAGAGAGAGAAAATATAGATTTTATTTCAAAGCTCAGCATCAAAGTTCAGCTGCAGACTATCAAATTTGCTCAGAGTCTGACTGAAGATGAAACTTGGTTAATTTCCTTACTATTCAAATAGTGTTCATTAAATAATAATAATAACAACAACAGCAATTTTATTATTATTATAAATCATTAAGAAGAACAACAACAGCAACAGTCTTAAAACCCATGATGAACACAGTTGCTATTAATCTAGCTTTTATACACAAAAGAATAAATTCTTTAGGGCAAAACTCCCCACCAGAGGAAAAAAATGTACCACTTCAGAGCCCAAGAGATGTCATTTGCTTGAGATATATCAAGTTTTGTCTGTTGAAGCTAGTGTTGACCTCAATTGGGTTATTTAATACATTCTACTGGGAGAGAAATTATAAAGAGGACAGTGAAATTCATGACAATTTATCAAAAATAAGGCAAGAAACACAAGAATAGAGGTATACACTCAATTAGATGAGGCTAGTGTAAAACACAAATAAGGATACAGTCCTTCTTTTCCACAGAGAGAAGTTTTGCCTTCAGCAATGTATGAGTTTATAGTATTTAATTCAGTTCATATTATACTGACTAAAAAAAATTCCAGATGGTTTTCTTTTCTTGAGGATTAATGTCAGCATTATACACACAATGAGCAAATRTGCATTTACATCAACATTGCTATTACAAACCATGTCAACAAGAGTCTCATGTCTTGGGAGTAAATATGCCATCTGCTGTTCAGCCTTGTGTTTAACAGGGCTCTCACTTCACAGAGCAGTTACAAAACTGGCATCACAGAACACCTTCACCATTTTTTTTATTTACTTTCTTTTTTTTTAATTTTTTAAAATGAAATCACAGAAAATTTGCTTTTCACAGTGGTGTAAGTTGTGGAAGATTTGCAGTAAGCATTCTCTTCAAAGCYTCTGCTTTCCATTTCTGTGCATCCTCACAAGGCAGATGAGTCCCAATTATTGCTTGATCCTTCAATTCTTTGAAGCTTATGATTCTGTTGCCAAAGTCCCCACATGGCCTCATTTTTTTTCTGTTGTATATACTCAGAAAAAAATCCTCAAAATACCTTCAGGGGGTGAAAACTCATTGCAGTCCAGCCTTCAGCTATCTACCCTGATATTYCCAGCTTGCCATTATGGGAAGAAATATTCCAGTGGGCTGGATGGCTTCTACACATCCCACATCAGCAAAGCCTGGGGAGGTGCTCCACAGTCATCCATAGCAAACCAGCCACACATTGCCAGAGGTCTGGTGTGGCTGAGCRCTAGAAGCACAAAAATTACACACTGACACAGAAACAAGTCAACGCTACACCCACCCAAATGCACATAAATGCCTTTACAGTGGTATCTAGCTGACTAATTAACAAATTCGCAGTCTACACACATACTTCAGGAAAAGAATTATAATCTGAGGRTTTCCTTGTCCCAGTGCTGTGATAACTCAAGTGCCTTTCTACAGGAACAGAACAGCATGAGAAGAGAGGTYGTCCTACCAGGATAACTTATCTCGCTTTCAAACTAGCTGAAAATAACAAGGGGAAGCTTTATAGTGCCAGCCGGAGATAGGAATTTTTGATATCCTGATTTGGCACATTTGTGATGACTAACATTTGAATGTAAGCCTGAGCTGGAATAAAATCTTATGTACCTCTTATCCTTTGGCCATGCTCTGGATTAACTGGATCCAAACCAATCCACTTAGTTCTGTAGTGATTGCATATTTGCATATGTCTTTGTGGGTGTGTGTGCCTGCCCATGTGTGCAGAGACACATGTGTGTATTCTTCCTGGCTCAATGTACAAGCCCTAGGACTGCTTTTTTATTGTTCTGGAAGCAGACAAAGTAGACCTGGCTAATTTTCAGCCATCTGTGTTCTACTTTTCATGCATTAGTGTAACTATAACCTGCATGTGGAAGCCCCAGCATTTAGAAGTTAAGTTCAGCCTTGGCCCTTGAGATGCTCAAACATTTT
Source organism: Mixornis gularis (assembly GCA_003546035.1). Lineage (NCBI taxonomy): Eukaryota > Metazoa > Chordata > Aves > Passeriformes > Timaliidae > Mixornis > Mixornis gularis. The sequence continues at coordinate 637,297 of QVAJ01000349.1, forward strand.
AGAGAGTTAGTGCTAACCAGTTGTAACTACACTGCTAATTGAAAGAGTGTATAGGCCTTTGGAGATCCTTCTAGATGGTTTATTATTCCTTTTATTCCACTCTAATTTTTGGTAGGTGTCACCAGAGGCTGGCCTTAATCTTAAACTGCTATAAAAGCAAATATTCTTCCTGTAGAAATGTGCTTCCTTACCAAAGATCTTTCTGGGTTGCTATCTTAATTAATTTAGTTACAAGTCTCTTCTGAAGTCGTGTTCTCAGTCTGACTTCTCACTTTATTTCATGTTTTATGTTAGCAGAGACACCAGGCCGCATTTGCAAGCATTGTGTTTTATAATCCCCTCTGATGTYACTTAGTGTTAGCAACATTTTAGTTCATATAACTCCCTAACACTAAACCTTGAGCATTAATTCCTTTAGTTTTCCATGTAAGTTTTTTTAAATCTTACTTTCTTCCCTTGTTTATACATATGCTTAGAAAATAAAAGGAAGGAGAAAAAAAAAMCTTTCAGTTTTCTTTAACTGGCCTTTGCGTGAATGCTGCTAAATTTTCTTATCGGTACTTTTCCCCATCACGACATGCAAATCTTACCAACTCAGTCTGCAGGAATATGTCAGTTTTATTGGTATGTTTGACAGAGACCAGGCTGGTTTCCAACTGAAATCCATTTGTTTTCCCTCCAGCATGCTTGCTCACCTCCCCAGGCTCACTCTCTGTGTGGCTTCCCCCAAAGAGGTATTTCCCTGCCTGTTTGGGTATATATTGCACATTGTCTTTCAAAAGTGGCGGCAGAGTTTCCTATCTTTCCCAAATTACCCTGAGGAGGGTGGACTTTTCTTCCCATTTCTCTGTCAAATTCTTCAGGAGAGTAAAATAATCCTTATCTTTAAAGCAATTTCCAGCTAAATGCAGGAAGGAATCAGTGAAGCTGGTGTGATCTTGGACAGTCAAAGCTTATAGGGAAGCACCTCACTTGAGCATAAAGCAAAACCTCTGGATGTGTTTCCCTGCTAAATATTTAACTGTAGTCTTGGAATTCCCATATTCCTCTGAATGGTTATTTCAGACRCTCAAGAAGAGTTTGTGAACTCCTTTCTTGGATCGGACATGGTGAGGCAGGGGTGTTTGCACGGGCTGCTGTAAAAAGAGTGATCCAAGAGACTTCTCAGCACTGCTGACAAACAAGGTCTCCAATTCTTTTTCTTCTCTACTGGGTTTCTTTGCTTSTTTTCTTGTTTTTCTTGTTTGTTTGTCTGGTACTTTATTATCCTCTTTTAACGCTGACAGGAAGAAAATAAACAGGGAAGAGTAGGGCTGGTGGAAGTGTTGTGTTTGAACTGTCTTCTGGGTGAGATTTATGGTGTGCTAAGGACAGCTTTTTGGAAAGTTCTCTTCAATCCTTTCTTGGCAGTTTTTTCGGCCTCCTTTGCTGTCTGAAGACACTTCACTTTCTCTGTTTGGAAAGGAGTTTGCTCATTATCTTCTCTGTAAGGGTGGAAGTGATGAGGTCACTTCGTGTCTCTCCCCCCTTTCTCTGCCCCACGCCTCTATCTGTGTCCCTGGGGGCTGATTCAGCCACAGCACAGAGCACTCACTGCAGGACTTTTTCCTTCTGCAAAATCCTGACCAAGGGGATACTCCAGCAAACCTGTATTGAAGAACAAAATGCAGCAAAGGCACAGAGCAGAGTGGCATTTCTACATTTGCCTCACTCTCTTCAGAGACCATTCGTGTAAAGACAACTATGGTGTGTGACAGYAGACAAAGAAAACTCACTCTGGAAAAGAGAAGAATTGTAAGAAAAGAGTGTTGATCATAATCAATGATCAACATAATAATTCTTCAACATAATCTTGAAGAACAATCAWWWTGATTGTTCTTCAAGATGCATGTCTGCCAGCACATGAATAGTGAATAGATGCCTGGCTTGAAACAGAGACATTCTGCAGGGACAAATGCAAAGGTTTGGGGTGACCCTCCGGGAATTTTAGGTGAGACAAAGCAGCACAATAATTTTAGGTCCCAACCCATAGGAGTGGCCACTGAGGAGCTTGGGAACCACATAGCTTCTGACCACAACTCATGAGCCATATAGTTTTCAGGTCTCTTTCCTTGAAAGATTTATCTAAGAGAAGAAATTCAATTCTGAGGGAAAAATTKCAGCAAGCTCTGCTGAAAAAACTCAGCAGCACACCACTGACTTCCCTGAGATCAGCCCTTTGCACATAGAGCTGGTTTGGTTTGGTTTTTCTGTTTGCTATGGGCAAACTGAAAAAGTGGCCTGAACCAGTTTATGTCTGTATCTGAATTTAGCCAGTCTTTTGAATTCAGCTCAGAAGATGAAGATCAAGGGAAGAAAAGGGGCTTTTTTACATGTTCTTTTTCAGGCCACATCCTTCCCATCATTTTCTCAATTTCACACATTCATTAAAAGAAGAAATGTACTCATGCAGAAAACAGACCAAGCCCCCCAAGTGAGAACATATAGCAATTTCATTCAAAAATGCTTCTTTTAAGGCACAGAGTCTATAAAAACCACACCAAGAGAATACTGTACTCTGTGGTCATTTGTTAGTAAAGCTGACAGGAAATCAAAACTGAAAGGATTCTTCTGTAACTGCCAACTTGCTGTAATGGAAGCCAGGGGAAATATATTTATCTGTTTACTTGACTAAGAAGAAAGAAACCAAAACATATTTTCCTCCAATAGTAGAAGGAGATTAGACTGTTACTAGTCACTTGTGTGCTAGACTTCCCTCCAGGCCTTTCCTAATGTTTTGTCTCACATTCAAAACAAATAAAATATGAGCTCCGAGGAAAAGAAAACATTTCACAGATTATAGAAACTAAAAAGATCTTTATGTACCTAACATTTCACCTTATAACCTAAAGAATAGTACCCAACACTACACATTATTGAGAACCATAATTTTGTAGAATTTTTTTGGAAACAGATTTCATGCCTGTCATGTGGTACAAAACTGCATCTGTGAACGAGGACAAGTCATTTAGAATATGACTCACTAGGCTTGGTTTTCCCTCCAAAATTAATTTTTTATTGCATTGAAATAAATAACATGAAATATAATGGATCTTATTCTGTCACCTTGCTTAAGACTTGATGATCTATAAAAGTCTACTCTCAAAACAATTCTGGACTTCTTGTAATGGATGATAAATCAATTGAATCATAGGATGGGGGCTACTACCAATCTGATAATAATGTGATCCCTGCAGATAGATCACTGTTAAAAACAGTTTCATGATGATGTGAAGACTAAAAATGGTACGAAATATTCCAAGGTCAGGCTCAGCAGTGGATTTTGTCATTGTTACAAGGCTCTGATAACTCAAAGCTGCCATAAATGTCTTCAATTAATGTATTTACAGAACTTTTCCACAGCCATGTAGCAGTCAAAACCAGATGGCAAATCTTGTCACAGATATTTCATTTGATTAATTCTTCTGTCTGGGCAGATGCAGTGCAGTCTGTCAAACCATGAAGATAAATAWAAAATTAAGATTTTTTCCTAAAACTGTTAGTTGGGTAAAGCTTCAATAGCTGGAARAGGGCAAGAATCAAATGTTGTTTTTTTTTCTCTAACCATGGATATTTGCCCTAACAGAGTATCTTTGATGTGAATCTTAAAAAATCTCTTTTTAGAGTGGTTGCATGAGGGAAATCAGTCAGTTTATAGTTTGCAAGATAGTTCCACCAGATAAATAAYACATTAGGTTTTGCCCAAGTTTTAAAATCCACAGCAGGACCCACATTTGTAGCAAGAGATGAATCTGCACGTTACCACCACATATCACATCAACAATTTTTGCTGTGGTTTTGTAGCATTTTCAAATCCTGTCATAATGTTCAAAGCACTGAGAAAGAATCTCTTGCATAGTCATTTTTCTTAAACACTGAATATACCTATGGAAAATCAGTGATAGCAGGTAGACTGCAACTTATGATGTATTTAGCACCATAATAGGAACAGGAACAGATTATGCTGTAACAAAGCACTTATGTCCTCATTTGGGGCCATAATTAAACATATCTTTAACTTCAAACATAAACCTAAGGCTCATTGACAAGTGCATGCCTTTGAAGATACAAATAATCCAGTGAATTTATAMAGCATTGTGACTTTGGCTGAATGTGGGCAAGAACTTCAGCTAGGGATGAGACTTGTTTCTACAGTGCCTAAGACAGGAACACCATTAACATAAAAAAAGGCTTCCAAAACTGACATTAAAAATGTTAGTGGTTCCCTTTAATTCCTCCTCTCTTTTCAAAATAAAACTGAAAATGACATTCAAAGGCTCAACAGTGGCAACTATATGGGAGAGAACATTGAAATTTACTTCTGATTTAACCACAGTTTGTGAGACTCCTGTGAAATTAGATGTGGTGCCGTGTTTAGTCTTCAGAGTCTTATAGATGCCTTATTTCATGCCTTTGTACAGTAGAAAGGTAGTGCAGGGAACATTTTCATGTGGTTGCATTTTAATGGCATTCCATCCAATTACTTCAGAATCTGTGGGGAACACCTATAACCGGCCTGTGCTCTGGAGCTGAATTTGGATTTTATATCTCTTCAGCATCTATATTACTTGTCTAGACATATCTCTTAGGATTCAGAATTACAAATGACAGATTGTAYACCAGGCCTGACATTTATGTGATTGAATATAGAGATATATTTATAATATGATGATAACTGTATCTGATATGTACTTCACTTAGGATCAGAATGAAGCCCAAAACATTTACAAGTGGCAGGGTCAACACTCCTTTATGATTACATCAGAGAATAAAATATATCTGTATATGTGCAAACGCACCACATCTTGGCTTTCCAAACTTTTTTTCCATCAATTAAAATCAGGTCTATCCTCAGAAGGAATGAAAGAAGATTAAARAAGACTCAAAAAGTATTTTTGAAATACTGCAAATATCTAAGTCACATGAATTGTTTGATAACGCCAACCGAATTATATTCAAAAAGTTATTCTACATCATTTAGAAAAGCTCAATTCCACGTTTCTACAAACAAGGCAATTGCTTTGAGACTAGCATGGAAGATTTGTGGGTTAGAACCAAATGCTAATGACAAGTGAAGATTCACCTGGAAGAACTTGAGAGCATGTTCCTCTCCAGAGGAAGAGTAAGCTCTGAAATAGTTCTTTGCAATCAATAAATACTTTGATTTTATTACTATTAAAATTTAAAATTCATTTAAATTGAATCTAGAATTTATTTGAGTTGTATTCAAGTTTTGTMTTTGCCTCTGACTTTTCAAGATGTATTTTATCTTTGAATGTCTGTTGAAACCCTGAGTGCACTCAGGGGCCTTACTATCCCTGCCTGTCCTTGGCACTCCCCTGATCCTGCTCATAGCTCAGGACCCCACTCCASTCCCTGGAACTGTCAGGTCTTCTCCTAGAGAAGTTCTAGGATTCTGTCTCCACCTGTCCTGGCTCATCCCAGCCTCAGCCCACCCTCATTCCCACAGAAATTCCCGATGTCCAAGGCTGGGGCTGCCCTGTCTGTCCCACTGTCTGCCCTGCTTTGCCCTGGCTGCACTGACACCCCTGGCCCCTGGCCCTCGGAACCACCAGCCCTCCCAGCACCACAATGACATTTATTCTTTATTTTTACATAATTATAATACCTTTTCCCCCTCATTTCTTATTACCAAACTGAGAAGAAAGCTTATGCTGCTCCTTTCTGCTGTGGTCAAAATTTTGTTTCTGTGAAGAGATTTCAGCCAACCTGAATTATTTTGTTTGATAAGACAGATCCTCCACAACTTTCCCCCATTTAGTAAGTTTTTCAAAACTTTCCTTTTTTTTCAACTGAAAGATTTTAACTTCTAAAGACAAGACTTTGTTTCAAAATGGAAATTAAAGTCTGCTCATCATAAAGTGTTGGGAAAAAAATGCTGCTTGTAGATAGAAGGTCTCATTTTAGAAATGCTCTCCTTTCACAGTTACCTTTAATCTTAATTCAGGAACAATTTTAACCAGTTCTGATAGAAGCATTTCCTTTGATGGTTTCGTGACCCATAGGTAGGGCTTGAGATGTTCTGTGTAAATTCTCATCAGGCTGAACAAAGACACTGGACACGTGTCAGGGAATACTTATATCTTATTATACACTTGCCATAACCTCAGCAGCCAGCCCACTATTTAGACAGAAAAGATGTTGGTTAGCAAGCCCTTAAATTCTTACAATACACTTCCACAAAAGTGAAGGCAAACAAGCTCTTAATTAAGTACACTTCAGTAAATTCTCAGCTCCCACAATGAACTCCTCAAAAGCTGCTGTCTTACAAGTCACAGCACACCAATATTCAAGGGCTCTGGCTAACAAGCCACAGCACCCTGCCACAACATCCTCACTCCCACAATAAAGTCCACCAGGAAGGGGAGGGTAGAATATGGTAGCTGCACTTTGCCCAGGCAAAGCAAGGGAAGAAAACAAAGAATATGACCAGTACTTAGCCCTGCATTGGCTGCACCCTGTGGATGGTCTGCAGCTCAGTTGCAAGAACAGAGAAAGAGAAAGAGGAAAAAGTCAGAGAGAAAGAGAGCCAGGGAAAAGAGCAAGAAGAAGAGAGCCAAGGGCCCGATCTCTCTTTTATAGTTAACCTGGTGCTTGCTTGTTATGTAAATTAGATTTCTGACACATTTTGCCCTGTGTTCACAGCCAGCCCTTCTCCAAGGAGTGAGGTGTGGGGAAGTGGACTGGGCCCCAGTCTCCAGGWGGAACAGGAAGCTGGATCAGAACAGCACTGCTGCACCTCTGCAGGACCCTCTCCTCTGCTCACACACTTCCCGTAGCAATACTCASTGTCTGAGATAAACCATGTCAGCTCTGGTCCTTTACAGTTGAACATCAGTGTTGAGTTCAAGGGCACAACTTTGTTGCAGCTCTGTTATGATTAATGTTTCAAAATGCTCTACAAGAAGCTGTTGCTTTCTCCTGAGTTCTTACGAGACAAAAWGGTAATTGGCAGATATTTGCCTTTGTTTCACTACAGAAGAAAAAGGTGATTCCATGCTTCTAAGATTAGTAAGATTTTTTGTTTTTCCCTAGCTACCTACATCAAAAATTTTGGAGATATCATGAGAAACAAGAGAAAACTGGTGCAGTTTTCAAGCGTCAGATCTGAATATAAGGACCCCTAGATCCCTTGCATGTGTGAAAACACAAGCTTTGCCTTTGTGTTTCTTTGTATTTCCTGAAGAAAAATTTACAAATTTGGGATTTATTGACTAGGTGGGAATTTTTTGCCTTTAACTGTAATAAACTCTATATCACAGTTGCTGATACAAACATAAATGTATATTAAAAAAAGAAACCTACCTTTCCTCCACCTTAGAGATTATCAGATATGAAGAAAACAATTTTAAGCATCTTTAAGAGAAAAGCAAATATACTATCACTGCTTTATTTTATTCTTATTTAATTCTTTCACTGTGAAAATGGCTACAACCCCATCTATTTGATATTAATTTTATATTGATATTAAAAATTATGGTAGATATTTCTGGATACCATACAATTTTAATTTCACATCCGGCTATTTTTACACATTAAATTTTCATAATATTTTCCTTATTGTTGAATTAACTAAACATGATAGTAACTGTATCCACCCCAAGATGAAATGCACACATTTTTTACAGCCATTGTGTACAATGAAGTAATATATCCAAGCTGAATTGAAGGCGTAAGGGAAACTTTAAAGAGGTAGAATGCAACCAGCATTGAAAGTTGGCAAAGATGTTACACAGTTTAACACAAGCTGTTCCTCTCTAATATCGTAGTGACAGTTTCATATAAATGACATTTTGTGAGTAATAAAATGACAAATACATCATTAAAATTAGAGACAGATTGCTAAATGGATTAGACTGCAAGTATCTTGGTTTTTTTCCTTATTCTTCCACATGCATATTTCATCTTGCTGAAAAGTTATATGCCAATGTTGTTCATATTGCCAGGCCTTAAAATGAGTTTTAAAATTCATTCAGTTCCACCATGAAACAGCTCTTTGAAGAGAGGAAATTCAGCACTGATTTTTTTAGTATTTTTGAACAAACCACTCCCAAGATCTTGGCTGTATGAAATTACTGTCTCAAGTAATTATAGAACAATGAAAAGGCTTCTTTTTTCACATTATTTTTCAAAAAATAAAATCTAGTTTAGAGTTCAGGTTAGAGTATCAAAGGTTGTTGCAAAGCTTGGTCTCAAAATATGCAAATAATTAAACATTTGGAGTCTAGAATAGGAACCAGTCAAACCATATTCACACAGCTAAATAGTATACAAGATAATAGGAAGAAAGCCAAATAAAATAAACTCCTCTCATAAAGAAGAAGGAGGGTTACAAAATATATATTTTTTAAAATAATCACAAAGCTATCTAGGACATCTAACATAAAGAGAGGTAGGCAGAGTTTTTTAAGAGACTGTCAGAACCCTATGGTAAAAAATACAATTTTCTTTTGGGTTTTGGGCTCATTAAGATTATATAGTGTGATATTCATTGTAGAATAACTTAGAAACAATTTCCTAGTCTTATTTAAATCCTTCAGAAGTCAACTAATTTTAGGGTCTGTTTTCATATGTCATTGCATTGTAGACTTGAGCTACTTATTAAGGGTGGCTGTAGTATGTCTGTAGCCCATGTAATAAACAATAAACGAGATGGTGTTCTGTTAATAGAGGAGAAAAAGAGGTTTGATTTYCTATGGATGTGTCACTCTTAAATATCTTTCTCTGTAGCAGCACCAAATCTGCCTCATTGAACAGTACGGGGCAATTATGAGAGTGGTCCAGACATCTGCATGTGCTGAAACAAGGGTTTGGAGACACCTGCCCTTTATTAAAGTGAGTCTGAGGATTCAGAAGGATTCAGAGGATTCAGAAGCTGTTAGAGATGGACTGACCAGCAGATACCTGAACAGTGGGAGTTGCCCACGAGCCAGCAGTGCACCATCACAGCAAAGCAGGCCAGCAGCCTCCCGTGCTGGAGAGAAAAACACCTCTCAGGGCTTGGGGCATCTGACCTGGGAGGGAACTGGGACTGTGCACATGCAATTCTGTGCTCCTGTTTCCTTAGGAAACTCATCTAAACAAGTATATATGAAATCATCGAAATATCTGTGCAGCTGGGTCTTGTTTATTCATTCTCATTGAACAAGTAATTTTGCTTACGGAGTCTGCTCACRCTTCCTGCAAGCCCCACCTCTTATAGAAAAAGAGAGCATTTGAATGGAAAAARCTTGACAGAGAACTCTGGATTTGTTAGAAGTGCCATAAGTTTCTCTCACAGTGATTTGTTAGCCAAACTCCTCTTTTATGATAACATTAAAATATCATTTACTCGGGAAACTAATGGGCATCTTATCAGACAACCTTCTTAACAGTGTTCCAGTGGAAGCCAGCAGGGAGTAATTTTAGAATAACTGGACACAAGAGAAAAGATCCAAATTATCTTTTGATTATTTTTTTTTTTAACTTTTCCTCCTGCAAAGACTGTAGAATTTATAAATTCAAATGGTAATTGCAGCCTGTAGGAGTAATCTTAACTTTAACTTGGCACTCTTTGATTAATTTGCAAGCTATTAAAAAGGAAGCGGAGATTCCACCAAATTGACCATTCAGAAGTATGTACATCTGCAACAAATCAGGGCTATTAGTGGCTTGGTAGTTTCTACTTTTTGTTAATGTACTGTGGAAATGAAAAATTGGTAGACTTGGCCAAGGCAGATTGTTTATAATAATCTTCAGGATCACACTGGTCTTGGATCTAGCTGTACAAAACTGTCTTCATGCCAAGGCACAAGTGAGAGAAACAATRCTGAAAAATGTTAAAGGTCCTGGAAGGTACTGAATTACACTTGTGAAGGACTAAGRGCCTTTGGCTTCGACTAAAGCAAAGACCCACTCAGGATGAGCACCTCACTCTGTGAAATAATCTTCTGATTAAGCATGTGCTATTTTCTTCTCTCCTGAAATGTGTGTGTGCACATTAACATCTGTAAATGTCAGACAAGTGATCTGCTGTACTGAGCAGTCTCACTTTAAACCTGTCTAATGCATGTTCTGTCTTAGTAAAGATACAGATGCTTTCTGTGGTCCTATAAAAATGTGCATTTTAATGATAAATGGGACAATTTATAGTTCCAATTTCTCTTGTCTCCTTTGAAGCAGGAAAACTGGCAATCCCTTATCTAGACTTTAGCAGGTTGAGATAAACCTCGATAGTGAAAAGTATCTGRATTGTCAGAGCTTTTAGCTACAGTAAACTGCTTAAACTAAAAGCAGCTGTTACTCAAAAAAGAACAATACCCATTCATTTGTAAGATGTTTTGTGGCTGGGATACTATTAATGAGTTTTTCCTTCAGACAAGGCTGTTGTAAAAAGTCTAAGTTACACACGCAGACACTCATGCACAAACATGCACATGCAGTGATATAAAACACGTAGAATTTGAAGAAATCTCGTTTGGCTAACACACAGTAGTCACTTGGAAGAAATAATCCCTGGAGATCACTGTGTTCAGAAAACTATGGTTTGGTTCCAACAGTATAATAGTGAGATTTCACTCACAGTTATGAAAATGTTATTGTTGCCTCTACAGATCTATTATTCCCATTTAATGCCTGGAACAGTAAAATTATCCTCACTAAAAAATCCTATTCTGTCTGCTTCTTATTTGTTCTTAAATATATTGGAATTACATGGACAGTGCGGTCTTCTATCATGTCTTCTGAATCACTACCAATGTATTTCATTGTATTATATAAGGCAATKATTCTGACTTCTTCTAGGTTTTGTACTACGTTTCTTCTAAGCTTCTATAAAATTTTCTGGTGCAAACTTAGGTCTGTGTTTTAGTTAATATTACAAACAGGAAAATATATTAATTCAACTTGTAGCATATCTTCAGTGTGCTCACTTTTTTTTTACAAAACACTGTCACAGTCTTAGAATTCTGGACCTATTCAGTCAAGAATGATGTCTCCTGTAGTTATGAATTATGTCCCCCAGTTCTCTTAAAATGTCTATACCACGCACCTATTTTCCCAAACTGATTTCCTAATAATATGAAAAMCCAAATCTACAAGACTAAAGCTGTAAGTGACAAAAAAATACGACTGGCTATGGCAGCAGTACATATGATTTCCAAGGGGTAAAAACTTACAGCAGTTAAAAACCTCCCTTCTGCCTGCAAAAGTCTCTGTTCTCTTTGATTTTTCTGTGGKTTTTGTGCTGTTCTGACTAACTTCTGTACTCAACTCTCATTCAGCTCTGCTGGGATTACAACATATTTTCCCTTGAAAACCAGTTTGAACAGTCATAAACTCATGTCCTGTTCAGGCTGTACTTCCAACAGCCTACACTGATACTTAACTTTGCAATGGCAGGGTAATGTCAGGACTCCTTTCTGGAATTTATGTATTAGTTCTCTATTGGCTATCAGACAGGGGTGAGCATCTAGTGGTAAAAATTAGGCTGGCAAAGGAGAGGGTTTGGGTTATTGTAGGCAATCTCCACAAAGTTTATCGCCACACATCTGCCAGTGGATCATCATAACTGTGCAGAAGAACAATTTTCCTTCTGGTTCATTTGTGTGGAGGCACCAATACCCAGATAAAGTTTGAATACCTGCATTGCACTCTGAAATTGAAGCCTAAATAAATGATTTCTTCTAACAGAAGGGAATTGGCAGCCCATGAAAAGCTGAGGATCAGCCTTACACCATTCTTCATATTTTTGCATGAATTCAGACTTAGTTGATTTCCAGACAGATTTTCCCATTTTCATATGCATATGCTTATTCTTGATATGACATGGCTTATGCCAGGACTTGGCAGGTTCATCTACAATTGTGAACTTCCCTCCCAGACAAGGACCTTGAGCCTCTCCTGTGAACCAAAGACCCAGGTTCCTTCTGTCAGGATTTCTTGCATAACATTGTAAAATAGTGGGGGTCTAATCTATTCAGTTTAGGCCGTGGTACCTTTCCAGTTTGAAATGTCTGGTCTCACAAAAGGGAAAAAAGACTATTTGAGTTTCACTAAGGTAACTGCCTGCATTCCCTTATCAGTTTTGAAGAGAAAAAAACAATTTTGAGGTCTGCAGATGGATTTTCAGGCTGCTGAAATCAACTGTCAGCTGTGTGACCTGTAACTTAGGTACCACCACAGAATAATCCAGTCTAGGGTACATGCTTATCTTTTTTCTATTGAGAATACAGTARAATAACAGGAAATGTTCATGTTCTCCATTCACTTGGGTTGCATTCTACTGCTTTCCTTTAAGCAGAAATTGAAATCTCCCAATCTTTAAAATGAATAAGGTTTCATGTGTGCAGGACTCCAGGATCTGTTCTGGGTATAACCCAATAGCCCAACAGTGTTTTTGTCTCTGAGACCATGGTCTGCTGAGTCACTGTGCAGGCATCAGCCTGGACCAGTCAATGAGCTTAGGAAATRTACCTAATCTACACACTGTTTCTCTCTCAAAATTGGTTTCGATTATGACAACATGAAACTTTCTGGGTTTCTCCAGAACATTTAGACAGAGTTGTGGTGTGGTTGGTCATAAACTGGATCCAAAAACTAAGGTGGTATTTGAAAGGCTGCCATCTCGTCAGAAGAAGTACTTGTGATCAATCTGAGAACTGCTTCTTCTATCCTTTCTCATCAGAATTTTTGGGTGGTACAGCAATTATTGTTAGTTAGGTGCAAATGATGAGTAGAAGTGAATCAAACCATGCTATTGAGCAAAACTGAGCTGGATTTTCCCTAACACAATGACATTATTTATTTGACCCCATTCCACAGTTCTCCATTTGCCAATGAAGTAAGATATCCTTGGGTTTTAACATTGCCAAGAGACTGAAACCAAATTTCTAAAATATGGGTAAAAAATGTAAGGGATAGAAAAAGATAGTAAAATGAAATAGACTTTTGACATAATTATGAATCACAATACTGTGTCACAAAACATTATTTTCAATGTTTGTATTATTGTAATGCCAGATATTTTGATCCTGCCAGAGCCAATCAGATTTGATGAGAACATTAACTTGGATTGGCTTGGAGCCAACAAATAGGTGTAAACATCAGACCTCATTAGATTTGCTGAACTATACTGAAATCGAGGTTTATTTCATGCTATGTATAATTAGACAGTTATTGTAATTATTCCGATTTGTTTCACATCAAGACTTTTGCATTGCACCATTTTAAGATGAGAACTGAAATCTTCTATGCCCTAAGGCAGATAAAAACAAAATTTGTCATGTCCTATCCATCTAGAGGACAATCAACGTTTGTATCTGTCCTCCAATAACAGAAAACTCCTGAAGCCTCTAAGGATGGCAGAATTTCAGCAGAACAGAGAACGCCTGTAGATGACATGTGTGCATGAGAAAGGAAGAATCTGCATTTTTTAAAGGGTCATTTAAACCCACAATAATTAACTCATTTCTAAACTACTTTGTAGACTGAGTCCATCTTGAAGTGTCTTGTGAGAAATGATTCTGCAGAACTGACTGACTGGATTGAATGATTTGGGCGTAGATTATTTCATCACAGTTGAAAGCTTTTTCCATCTGCTGTCCTTGCATGCACAGCCTGTTTCTAGAAGCATTTGACAGATTTAAGCTGACTGGGTTTATGTATTTAGTTCATTTGTACACAGCAGGGTACAGCATCTACAGGCAGCTTCAGAACTCTGAGGCCAGTGGATCAAAAAGTAATAAAAATATTTCTTTTTCTGAATAAAACCAGATAAACTGAGCATATAAAACCAGATAAACAAGCATATATGTTGGAAAAGAAGATGCATTTTTTTATTTGTGCTTCTTTTTAGTACAATTTTTTTTATTTGCTCTTCCTTTTTTGTTTTTTAGGGAATTCTAGACCAAAATCATCTTTTTCCCTGATTTGGACTATTATGGTGTCTCTGCACCAACCTTTTAATCTTTTACTCCTAAGACCCTCTCTTCCTTCAGTCATTCAAAACACTTAGCCCTGAAATTGTTGGAGAAACATTTTATCTTTTGGTGTCATCAGGTATTTTATTTCCCTTTGCCTTTGTCGGAAATATCTTAAAGAAGTTTTTTTCAACACCTATGTTGCTCTGACATTTGCAATCCTTTTCAATTGGGGTAGGTGTTTTCTTAAAAAAAATTATCATAGATCTGCACTGCATTTTTATTTTACTGTCATAGTCCATCCRCGTTATACTGCCTGGAAATTCATTGAGTAGTAAAGGGCAAGTAGTGCCTCTGGAGCTTACTAGAAGTGAATACAACTTGTCTGAAAATTATAAAAATAGCATATTACATGATTACCTCCTCTYGATTAATAATGAGGCCAACATATAATTCTCTTTGAGCATGCACTATTTACTAATTTTTACTTAATTTAGCAACAAAACTGATTGTACAATAAATATTCAGTATGCCTTGCTGATACATATTTTTCTTTTTGGGGTCTTCTTATARTAATATATATAAAATCCTGTAGAATTGCAGACTAAGAGGAACACAGGATTTTTAAGAAGGGGTTAGAGGCAAAAAACCCAAGTACAAAGGTAGCAATGCTTGACAAGATTTATATGGTTACTTCTTATGGCCATAGGATAACACAATACTGATTGTGGCCGTTCACTATAACAATGTGTTACTAATTGTCATCAGAGAAACTGATCAGGTCTTGAGGTTTTACAAGCTGCATACCAGGAAGTAGAGTTTCTAAGATTAACCTAYGCAAGGAGGTGCTGAGATCACCTTTTAGCTCTTAAAGACTTAAAGAGCTTTTAAACTCATAAGCAAAGTCAGGTTTGGCTYCATGGTCTATTGTCAATAAAATTGTTCTGTTGAAGCAATCCTATCAAAATACTCTAAATGGTTKCTTTGGCTGGGAGATATGTTGTCTGAATTAATATCCTTCTGAAATCAGAGCAGTGGATTGAAAAGGGCAAAAGATGAGATTCGAAAACTRTTTCTGCCCTGCTCTGATTCAGAGAACATAGCTTTGTGGAAATTTAGGCACCATGAATGAACTTCAGTGGTTATGGGGAAGGTTTCTGGTACAAAAGTAACAGTGGGTCCAACTGCAGCTACACATTGTTTCATGCTTGATATTGTCATAGGAAAATGTGTAAAAGCAGGGCTGGATCAAGAGTGTGTGGGCTACAGGTAGAAGGAGAAATACACATTTCACTAGTGCTGCCACCAGGCTTTTGGACTGTAGTGGTCAGCCAAAACATCCTCTCTCTTCCAGGCAGAGTAGGATATCTGTTAACACCCTGATGGCACAGTGGGGCCACATGRGCTCACTAGAATACTCCTTCCCCTGTTGTACTGACCCTGTCCACCAATGCAACAAAGAAAAAAGACTCATTCCTCCCCTAATACCATGTCCTGCCATTTTCTTAACTTTCTTGTGTTTTGATAATATGTCGCAACCTGCCTCCAGATCATTGCTTGCTCATGGAAACTTTATTGCCAATACAYCCACARCCTCCACCAGCTTTGATACCCAAASAGCACCATRAGGCAGAGAAAACAGATTTGGATAATAGATTACAAAAMAAAAGTGCAGGTCACAATTARTCAAAAATTCATATCTGAAGGAGTSTGAAGCATCAGGCTAAGAGGAATCATGCAAGCTCCATATTCAAGGAAGACTACATCACTTCAGATGGTATTATACTGTGAAAATGAGGGGAGCATATGAACCAATAAGTTTTGTTCTGATGATTCATGATGTTTTCAGTCCATAACAAGACTTGARGACAATTATGACTGTAGTCTTTCATTACAGCTCTGTTGATTATATTATAAAAGCACCAAAAGCTTTATCCTTTTCATGATACACTGATCTAGCCCTTTTGTCTTTGATTAAGTATAATTAGAAGGACAACTGTATTGGATTGGGTGGCCAGCATATCTTCAGAAATTAGAAACAAAGTCATGCAAACCAGAATTGGAAAGTCATCCCAGCAGTTTATCTCTTGTACAAACAWATGATTACTGCTCTATCCCAGTGCTCCTCTCTGAGTATCAGAACATGATATGAATTTTCTTTGGGGAAGATCCACCATGTCTCCAGGAGAAAAAATTAATGTCCTGCTGAGCCATTGGTCATTAATTCTACATGTCAAAGAGACAAGGACTGATTTGGAAGGAAGATTCTGATTCCACAGTCTTTATTTTAAATCCATTCTGTTGAGGAGTTTTGGGTGAGTTTGTGGGTTTTGGTTGTGTTTGTTTGCTTGTTTATTTGTTTGTTTGCTTTTGGGGGGTTTGTTGTTGTTGTTATGGAATGCCTTATAATGTGGGCTTAAAATTTGCAGGCAAAAAAACTTTTATGTTTTCATTTCTCATCTTTTTTTTTGACACTGCAAGTCTTCTCACAGAGCTGCTACAAAGGGAAATAACATTTCACTCAGTGGCAACCAAAGTAAAAAGCACATCTGCCCCAAAAGATGTACTTTCTATCCACAAATCTGTTCATTTTTTTTTGCAGTCAGTATTAATGTGACACTGTCAGTTCCTTTACAGTAGTTTGCTTTTGCCATGCAAATTATGATTAGACTTTCATTACATTTAAAACATATTTTCACACATGTTTCTATGGACTTCAGGGCAAAACACCCTCACCTACTTCTTGGCTTACTCATTTCATTTCGTGAAAATTAAGCTAGCTCAAGTAAACATTAGAAGACAGCAGAAAATCCATCTCTCTTTTTGCCCTCTCTCCAAAGAGGTCACTACTTAGCACATTACTAGTTCTCAGTCATAGTAATTGTGAAGGAAGTCGKTTCAGGCTGTGCCACGTGACAGTGAAATAAATTGCTGAATGTTCCATCATCCAAACGATCAAATAGCAAAATATTTGTGTTGAAAAAGGGCAGCACTTTGTTCCTGCACTTACATGAGAATTTGTGTATACTCTGAAACTGATGGTCAGCAGATGTCAGAGGCTGGAAGACTCCCATTTTTTGAGTCTAAAACGACCAACTATGAGATAGCCACCAAGTTAATATATGCTATTTTACTCAAACTGGACATGTCTTGAAGCAGAATTCTAAAGACTTCAGAAGGAAAATTCAAAAATTGAAAGAGATTTTAGGGATCTTGGAGAGTGTCTGGTTTAGACTAGACCCATACATTTAAGCTGGTTAAAACTAAGTGAGATGAACTCAAACCACTAACAATTTTAAGKGGGAATTGAACTTACATGCTAGTCTGTTCTGTGAGTCAGGCTAAAGTGCCTGTTATGACTAAGGAAGTTATTTGAGACTTTCTAGGGGCTAGATCACTGGAGACTTCCTCAAACAGCTGAGTCCTCACATTCTCATCTAGCTGATGTCAAAGACACTCCTGAGAAAGGTCAAAAACTTGACGGACTTTTCAGTTTATCTGTTCCACACCACTTTCAAATTATCATTGTAGAACAAGAGGAGGRTTCCTCATTAGTTAAACTGACTGTCTTGGATTAAAGCTTAGTTGTGGAAGGGAGGTCCATCATCAGCTAATTTGTTTGTCTGCCTGGCAGGCTGTTATTTTGCTGTGGAAAAACCTTAAGCCCACAGTATAATGGCATTACTGTCTGGTATTCGTAATTCTAGCCACACAGTCCTCTTGCTTCAAAATTCATCTGCTCATTATTTGCTGAAGCCAACTTTATTTTTTCTGCAAGATGCAACAATAAGTAAACAACATATGTTATTGGTTCAAAGAATTAACAAAAGAGTGGTTTTTCCCTGTTTGAAAATCCTGTCTGTTGAGTGTGTGTAATATACTTGCTGCTTTTGCTAATTTCTCCTGCTTCTAGATGTTTGCATTCAGAAGCTGAAAAGGACTTAGATGTTAATTTCACATGTGCTTTGAGTCATGAATTTATCCTTCTAAATATATCTTATATACACTTAGAGAAGTTCCTCTT